>KN473522.1:15533-32714 GCA_000787095.1 Periophthalmodon schlosseri
TTGTGGCTGGTTTTGGAGGTTGGTGGATGAGGGTCGACATAGGAAGGAAGGCGAGCAGCAGTCAGGATTTTTCATCTACAACACAGATTTTTTTCTTTAAAAGGTCCTATATTACGCAAAACTGACTCTCGTGAGCTTTAAGCCATGTTATAATGCTGTTACCTCCTCAGAAACATACCTGGAGCTGTGTTTTGTGTCATTCACACGTTTGAGTAACACTTTATTATTAGTCTGTCCACATCTCCAAAGCTCAAAATGCTCTGTTCCACCTTGTGATGTCATCAAGTGGTAGTTTTCAAGTTAACAGCTCCTTTTACCTTTAGTTCAGTAGTGATTAGCAAAAAACTGGATGAAATTATCCAAATGATTCTAGTAGTGAAGGTGTATAGAGTTTAAAAACACAGTGGAGCACTTCCTTTATTAACACATGATGACATCACAAGGTGGAACAGAGTGTTTTCCGTTTGAGAGAACAACTCAGCCTAAATATGCAGGGTTTGTGTGTTAAACATGTGTGAATGAAACGAAACACAACTCGCGGTCTGTTTGTGATGAGGAAACAACGTTATAACAGATCAGAGAATAGTGTAACATGGGCCCTTTAAAGATGAACTCAGAACTTTTTCGGGCCCCAAGCCGAGGTTTGCTTTGGGGCGATGCCGGTCCCGAATGTGGGAAAATCCTCTGCACTGCTCATGTCTGGAGCCTGAACAGTGGACACAGATTATTAAAAAGAGTTACATCTCCATACAACAGAAAGCATAATGTTTGATGTTTTACCTTATTCCCTGCGGCGTTCCATGGGGCGTCCCGGACCACAAACCCTTTTGCGGGACCACCGTCGTCCGCTCCCCCCGCTCCCCCCGGCCCTCCTCCATATCGGGATGGGGGTTTCATATAAGCTGCCAAAGTCTCGGTTTCAGTCACGCTCAGCATCTGTGAAGAGAAAAAAAAGATTTTCACATGATACAACACACAGACTGTATAAAGAAGTGAGTGTGACGTCACCCACAGCGTTCGGCTCCAGTCAAATGAAGCTCATCGAGGCTAGAGCAGTTATAGGGGCCAATTTGGAGCCAAGTTCCATATTTGGAGTTTTTGACTGCGAGTATCATAGCAACCAAAGAGCCAATCTGAAGCGAGGTAACGCCCCTTCCCGCCCGCACCGCTGTCAATCAAACCTGTTGCTAACGCTAGTGGGAGCAACCTCAGGGAAAGAAGGTGCCTGATTTGTCTGTTATTAATGTTCATATCTTGATTTACACAATAGTGAAATAAAAACCCCAGGATCATGTAGAGCGGGTTAATACGAACATTTTAAGACCAAAATGACGAGTCTGACAGCAGCAGTTACAGAGAGAGGGGCCACAGTTTGCAGCAGTTAAGAGAGAGGGGCCACAGTTTTTCAATAGAAAGTGAATTGGAGCCAGAGTTGATGGAGCCAGAAGCGTGCCCATGATCACTTCCTGTTTGGAAAGCGGTGGCTAGCAGGTTAGCTATGTCCATTGATATATACAGTCTATGGATAAAAGGTTCCCATCATTTTTATATCCTCAGCTTGACGACATGTGACCAGTTTTAAGTCAAAGTCGGTCCCGTGATTAGATTAATCTTATTTATTATCATCTTCAGCATTTCCCCTTTTCCCGACTGTTTTTTATTTATTTTTTTATTTTCGCCCTGCAGAGAAAGAGGGTTTGAGAACAAGGGGCGCTTAAGGACAGTTATCCATTTACAGTGATGGGTGAGTACTGTACTGTGAATACTTCAAACAATTTCACACTGAGTTGCATTTAAATTATAGTGAAACATGACATATATTTACAAACAGCTTTATTTTTGTTGCTCTGTTTGTTCTGCATCAATTTATGTCTAATTAGAGACGAAAAATCCCACCTGCCTCACCACAAGAGCTCAGATTTATATTTTTCTCACTAATTCTGTGCAGCTCAAAGCCAAAATTACATAAAGCACCACCAAGTATTCCTTTTGATTTTAAAAAAGTAACTGTACTCTGACTCTGGTACAGTTACTTTTTCATTTGGTGGTATTCACTCAAAGTTAGTATTCTGAGTATGTATTCTCACTACATGTATTCACTTACTTCCCAAAACTGTCTATTTACAAGTATAGAACTTCCCTATATTTGCTCATTTCCTCTGCTCATCTGTTATTGACCAATGGCTGTTTCACTTTCACACTTTCTAACTTTCTATTGTGATTTTGGGATCTATAAAATTAACAGAATGGATTCATTTCTCACCAGATGCTGTTCATTGGGCTGTTCATTTGCAGACACAACACAGAACTACTTTGACACTCACATATTCCTCCTCCAGGTTAAGCAGGTGATCGATGGCGCTGTCGACCGTCTCTGGAAGCCCCGTCACTGTCACTTTATCTGGCTCATCAGATCCAGGCTGAGGAAACCGAATGTCCACCTGGATCAGAAGACAAAGTAAAGACCCGAACAGGCGAGAGGCACGAACAGTTAGCATTAGCACAAGTGAACGTGTGTGCCCACCTTGAACTCCTCCATGAGCTTGCGGATGGCTTTCCCGCGAGCGCCGATGATGCGAGCGTGAGTTCGAGGGTCGAGGTGCACGTCCTGACTGACCATCTCCTGCAGCTCCGAGACCAGCTGCTGTATGGCCTGACGAGCCTCCTCCACGTTACGCTCGTAGCCTGAGATCACAATGAGGTCCTGTACAAATGAGAGGGTTTCACAGCTTTGGATCAGCGCTGGAACAAGTACTCAGTTTTGTAACTTAAATGAAAGTACAGGTGCAGAGGTAAAAAGTAAAAGTAAAAGTAGCACATGAAAGAATCTACTTGAGTAAAAGTATTTAAGTACCCGTTTAAAAATTTACTTAAGAGTAAAAAGTTGTTAAATATAGTGATATTGATTCAAAATGATTCATATTTTGTTCAACAGTAACAATACAAATCAGTTTCTTAATTTTTCTTATGATTTTGTGTATTTATTTTTGTTTTGCTCAAAGCCGAAGCTTGAACTCCAAAACTTTAGCCAAGATGTTACCACGAACATGGTAAAAATAACTCCTCAAATCATATGAAAAGTACTTTTTACTTTTCAGTCCTGTTCAAAAATGTAGTGGAGTAGAAAGTACAGATACTGCTCTGAAAAGTACTTTTTCTTTTCAGTCCTGTTCAAAAATGTAGTGGAGTAGAAAGTACAGATACTGCTCTCAAATGTAGTGAAGTAAAAGTAAAAAGTATACACTATAAGATGTACTTAAGTAGAATTTTTAGGTAACTGTCCTTTACTTGAGTACAGTACTTTACTCCTTGTACTTCGTTGCCTTCCACCATCTGCTGATAAAATATATTTATATAATTATTATCTTCAGACCTGCTGCTCGTCGCCTTTGTCTGGAAACTGGATGCTGACATCGTGGTCTTTTCTGATCTGAGAAATAACTGCTCCTTTACGGCCGATGATTTTGGGATGAAACTTAGGGTCAACGGAGAGTGTGACCTTAAAACTGCGCAGAGCCTGAAAAGGTCATAGAGGTCACACAGAGGTCATATTATTACATAAAAAAACCCTGATCGTTTACCACAAAGCTAGACCTGTCACAATAACAAACTTTGAAGTAACATATCGCTACAGATAAACGATAATATTGAAACTACTTTATGTCACTGATTAAGATTTAAATAAAGCAAAATAATCCCAGTGAACCATTTTAAATCGGCTGTTTCATTAAAAGACATGAGCTGTAACAGATAATGAGCAGAACGTTCCAATGATTAGCCATAAAAGAGACTTATTCTCCCATCTACATCTTAAATCTTATCATATTACAACAAAAATGCACAAAATCTCCCCAGTTTTGCAAAGAAAATGAATAATTCAAATCTGTAACTGGACAAAAAGTTTTAGAGTGAAGACGTTTCGCTGCTCATCCAAGCCGCTTCTTCAGTTCTGGTCAGATTACTGCTGGACACTGCCTTATATCTGTCTGAAGGGAGGAGCTGACTACACCGAAACTAACACACCTGTAATCTGACCAGACCTGAAGAAGCACCGAAACGTCTTCACTCCAACAACTTTTTGTCCAATTTTTTCTTCTACTATGGATGGATCAGACCTGGACGACTGAGGGATTACACAGAGATAAGTCGATATCGTTACAGGCCGACACAAATATAAAATAAATATATAAACTAGTCCATACCCTGTCCTCTTGCTCAGCTTGAAGCTCTTTGACTCTCTCCAGCAGACCCAGTTTCGCTCGCTCCACATTAGCAGCCAGACCTGTCACCTTGATCACGTCTAGCTGCCTCTCGGGCTGTGGTACCCAGATGTTCACCTGCACAAAAAAATAAAATAAAACAAAAAATCAAAAGCCTAAAAACAGCCTGGTCCTGTCGTTATCATCTCCAGGTTCATTCAACAAACCAACCTCATATTCCTCCATCATTTTTCTGATCCCACTTCCCTTTTGTCCAATAATATAACGGTGTAACTCGTATGAGACTTTTACGTCCTCTGTGATGGGCACCAAAGCCTGAAAGAAAACAGTAAACAGAAGAGTTACAGTTTGTCATGGAGACGCAGCAGCTCGGCAGTGTAAGGCCCTACCAACAGAGCTGCTTTAGCCGCTTCACATTTCTCTGCCCGGCCCGAGATCATGATGATGTCACACTTTCGAGGGATGAACTCAGCCTCAGGACTGACATCACCATTTTCTTGAAGTAAAGCATCTTGGCCTGCAATGAAAAAAACAAATGCACAGTTGTAAACAAATGCTAGAGGAGTCGTAGCCGCGTGTTTGGCTGTAGCCGCGGGAGTTGAGTCTGACCTGCAGTGCTCTCTTCTCTCTCGGGGAACTTTATTTGGACCTCGTTCTCCCTGGTGATGTGCTGAATGCGGCAGCCTTTAGGGCCCATGACAGCTCTGTGAAATCGTTGAGGGATCGCAACCTCCACGCTCACCTGGGACTCCTGCTCGCCAAACAAGTTGTTGATTAGAATCACACCCAGAATACTGCTGCTCGGGTCCTGACTAGAAACAGTACGAGCACATAAGTCCTGTGCTCAGGTCTCTACACTGGCTCCTGTGGCTCAGAGAATAGACTTTAAAGCAGCTCTGCTTGTTACAAGTCTCTCCATGGCCCAGCACCAAAGTACATCTCCCACATGTGGTGCCATATGAACCATCTCACACTCTGAGGACCTCAGGGACCGGCCTCCTGCTGGTGCCCAGAGTCAGGAGTAAACCAGGAGTAAACCAGGAGTAAACCAGGAGTAAACCAGGAGTAAACCAGGAGTAAACCAGGAGTAAACCAGGAGTAAACCAGGAGTAAACCAGGAGTAAACCAGGAGTAAACCAGGAGTAAACCAGGAGTAAACCAGGAGTAAACCAGGAGTAAACCAGGAGTAAACCAGGAGTAAACCAGGAGTAAACATGGGGAATCAGCGTTTCAGTTTTGTGCAGCTAAAGCCTGGAACAGTCTTCCTGAAGATGTGAGACAGGCCTCTACTTTGACAATGTTTAAATCCAGGCTCTAAACAGTTCTGTTTAGCTGTGCATATGACTGAAAGGGTTTTATTCTGCCTCTTCTCTTTTAATGTTCATTTTATGATGATTATTTATGTTTTGGTTTGTTGTATTGTGACTTTAATGTCTTAATTTGTAAAGCACTTTGAATTACTTTGTGTACCAATTGTTCAATACAGATAAACTTGCCTTGCCTAGAATCATACTAGACTAGAAGTGTAAATGTGTTTACACTCACCAGGTCCTCGATAATCTCCTGTATGCGTTTCTTTGCAGCCTCCACACAGTCTTTGGCCCCTTTAAGAGTAACTTTCTGACTGTTGGATCCAGTGCGAGGAAAGCTCACAGCCACGCCCCCGTACTCCTCGGCCAGCTCCCTCAGCACCTGCCCCCTCCGACACACAAAGTATCTGTGATGTCGGATGTCCACGTTCATAGTGTCTTCAACAACATCGTCCTACACACATCAGAGGAGGGTGTTAATGCTTTTGCCCATTTTAATCCAAATGAGACACATCCAGAGACGATATTTACCAGGTTTTTGAGCAAACACTCCAGCTCCTTTTGCGCCTGGCGAACAGCTTCCTCTTTGCCCACGATGGTGATCAGCTCCTGCTCCACGTCGTCCGCTGATGGGAAGATGATGCGTGCCCCCGTTTTGTCTCGTACTTTGCGAATATTTACACCTCCTCGGCCGATCAGGAACTTGTGGTATTCTGGCTTTGCCTGAAGCTCTGCTGTGAAGTTGTTCACTTGCTGTAGATGACACAAGAGCAAAAAGAGGATGTAAATAACAAATGTGCACTTATTATAGAGGGGTGTGTTGGTTTCCTTTTAGGGAAGTTTGTACAGCACAATTGGTACACAAAGTAATTCAAAGTGCCTTACAGAATAAGAAAGACATTAAAATCGCAATACAACAAATCAAAACATAAATAATCATCATAAAATTACCAATAAAAGAGAAGAGGCAGAATAAAACCCTTTCAGTTGTATGCACAGATAAACAGAACCGTTTGAAGCCTGGATTTACATAAATGTTTAGTGTTTACCTTCTCCTCCGCCAGCTGCAGCAGCTGTTTCTTGGCCTTTTCCACTTCGCCTGCTGGTCCTCGGATGGTGACCTTATCTGAGCCGGAGCCTTCAGAAGGGAAATGGATGTGAACGCCACCGCAGTCCTCCATAATGGAGCGGACCAGGCAGCCTTTGGAGCCAATCAGAGAGTTGTGCAGTTTGGCTGGAATAGTGACCTCTGTCTCCTTTATGTTGGCCTGAGGATTAGCAGCTCATCAAACACAGTTTTAAACAGCAGTAATGCCTGGTGTAGTGATGAATATAACTCACCAGCTCTCTCTGTATGGCCAGAATCCGGCCTCTGGCAGCCTCACAGTTGCTTTTCTTCCCTGTGATAACGATCATCTCTGAGTTACTGTTTTCTGTTGGAAGGTCGATCTTAGTGTTGGTCTCTTCACGAATCTGCCAACAACAATTTGCATCTTTGAGGTGCTCTCTGAACTGAAAATCCTTTCAAAGACAAACTCCAGGGACTAACCAAATAAAGAGGGGCTAGATGCCACTATAGGTTACCTTTTTAATGTTAGCGCCGCCTTTACCAATGATATTTTTATGAAACTGCTTGAAGATGGGAACAGAGAGCGAGAAGCTGTTTTCGATCTATAAAGAGATGAGAGATGTGAAGGTGACAGTTACTGTGTGGCTCATGACTGATCGGGGCGTATGGGTCGTACCAAGTCTGCAATGATTTTCTGGAGGAACTTGGCACATTTCTCCACTTCGTTCTTTGGCCCTCTCAACTGGACAATGTCACTCTTCTGGGACGGGTCAGGAAAGTTAATAATGACCTAAAAACACGTGTGAGATTGTATCAATGTTATGATAAATGTGTAAATAGAAACATATTTCAATAACTGTACCTCGGGGAACTTGTCTCGAACCTCCTTGATCTTTTCCCCCTTCTGGCCGATAATTGTCCGATGGTATTTCTGTTCTACAATCAAGTCTTTGGTTCTTTCATTTTCCTACAAATTTAATAAAAACATTTGTACAGCAGAATGTTTGGTTATGTGTGTGCTCCATCTGCTCGACCATCTCACCATCCTCTGGACCATCTCGATGAGTTCTCTTCGAGCCAGCTGGACTCCTTTGGGATCTCCTTCAATCCGGACCAGACCACTTCGCTCCGAGTCCTGGGGGATTCTGACCGATACTTTGTACTGCTCTTTGATCCGATTAACTGAAACAGAATTAAAATCATCACATTAATAAAACGTTTTGAAATAACTGTTTAATATAATTCTATCTCAAAAATCAGCTTTCAGTGTAGTTTAAACCTCTATAAACAGGTCTAAAAATTCATGGAATTCTTGTATTAGTTTAGAACTTATATATTTCACAGTCCAATGAGGTTTGTTTTCATAAAAATGGTAAAAGATCACATTTTTATATAGCATTTTTCCACCTTCAAGACTCAAAGCGCTTTACATCAAGCGCTTCGGATCAGTGGACACTCTACCAACTGAGCTACTGTTGCCATACCTGACAGTTTGGACTGCTCACTAGCGCCTCAGAATGGTCACGTGATGCTGCTGAGACGTGTCCGGTCAGCTGATTTAAACAGGGTAAAAATACAGGACTTTCAAAACCTTTGCAGCCTGATTTTGTGGCGGTAAAGGGCATGACTAATCTTGGGCTGTGTAGGGTTTTCTTTCCCCTTTCTTTTTGTGGAATTTTTGGTTTGTGTTCTACTTCTGTTTTACTTATTGTGTGTGCACTTTTTCCCTCTCTCCCTACAAGTATAATGTCTGTTTACATGTATATATTGGTTAAATAAAAAAAAGATGGTGGATGGCATATATTATAAATCTTGTATCTGTAAGCCACTATGTGAAAATAAAGAACTACAAAAAAAACCCAAAAAACATAGGACTTTAAACCAGTCGAGGGGGCCTTTTTACTCTTACACACCTGGGATACTGTCCTGAAGAAGTCGGACTGCAGGTGGCGCTGTCGTCCTACTGATGGAGGCAGGACAATAGTGCCACTTGCAGCCCAAAACCTGTTTAAATCAGCTGACCGGACATGTCACAGCAACATCACGTGACCAGTCTGAGGCGCTAGTGAGCAGTCCAAACTGTCAGGTATGAAAAGAAGCAAAACTTTGGTCTGGAAAAAGAACCTATTAAAATACCTCATATTTCAGTTCTGTCTCAGATATTTATGCCCCTGTGTTAAAGATGCTGTACTCACTGTTCACTCCATTCTTCCCGATCAGATGCCTGTGAAAACGCTGATCGATGAAGACTTCAGTGTAGTCCATTCTCACCAGCTAAAACAAACAAAACAGATATTACATGGGAAGTTATGTGGCATCAATCCCAGTAAACCAGATTGTGTGTTCTGACCAGGTCCTTGATGATCTCTTGTATCTGAGCCTGCGCCTGCTCCACCTCCTCTGTGGGTCCTTCCAGGCTGATCCGCTCCTCTCCGTCTGTAAACTCGATATGAACCTGCACACGAATCAACGACAAAGTTATTGAAACAGATCTGAAAGGAAAACAAGCTTCCGCCTGATCCCCTGTTTATAATCATCTCTCCTCATTCTGCAAATCCTCAAAATTCCTTCATAATAGTGGCTCTTTTACATGAGCGGATCCCATAAAAGAGCCGAAAGTCCCATCACTAATAATATCGTGGAGAGATTATTTCACCGTTTGTTTTGGATAATGTCGTTATGTCTGTTGTCTTCTTACCCGTGGGAGCTGCTGCGTGATCCGCCCAATGTTCTGCCCTTTTTTGCCAATGATAAAACGATGGAGCCAGGCTGGAGCGGTTACCTCCACCACCATAACACTCTTAGCCTGCACAGAAATGGTACAACACCTCAACAACCAGTATATCACCAATATAAATGGGAAAAAATTGACATGTTTTCTTCAAGTCACTCAAAGTGCTTTATGTCAAGAAATCACTCACCCATTCACACACACATTCAGGAAACAACGACAGCATTCATCTGTGGGAGGTGAAATTGAACCGACAACCTTCAGATCAGTGGACGAACACTCTACCAACTGAGCTACTGTCGCCCCATATATATCAAATATTTGACCTGCTTTTTAATGTTGGCATCTCCCATCTTTTTTTTTTTTAAATATTTTTATCTTTATGAAGCTACTCATTAAGGAAACAGTTACTAACAATCACTACATTTGAAGCTTTATAAGACTCAAAATCTTTGCAAAATACTTTTACTTTTTACTCTTTAAGTACATTCTTAAACAGGCACTTTAATACTTTTACTTAAGTAGATTTTTCATGTGATACTTTCACTTTTACTTGAGTATTTTTTTGCTCTGATATTTGTACTTTTACTTAAGTAACAAAACTGAGTACTTATTCCCCCTCTGTGCTTTGCTCCTGGTTTTATGGGGATGAACGAGCTCCCACATCATTTTAAAGGCATTTTAATTATTATTGTTTAGATTACACATTTTGCACCAAATTCGATTTGATCAGAAGTAAAATTCGAGCCCTACCTTTGCGTAAACTTGAGTCAAAGCAGGGCCTAACTTATCCGGCTCCCCTCTCAAAATGATGGTCTCGGAGGCGGAGTCGAGGGGGGGCATCTCCACTGACACCCCTGTGGTCTCCAGGATCTCCTGCAGAGTGTTGCCTTTAGGGCCAATGATGTACTTGTGCTGGGACTTCTTCACTTCCACTGAGATCGTTGTGGTTTTCCTCTTCTGTGGAGCAGAAAATGAGATTACAGCATAATTTAAACAACATCCGGAGACAGAGACAGGAAGCCGTCGAGTGGGTGATGGAAGAGCTCATTAAAAGGCCCATGTTACACTGTTTTCTGATCTATGTTATAATGCTGTTTCCTCATTACAAACATACCTGGAGTTGTGTTTTGTTTCATTCACACATGTTTAAGTAACACTTTATTATTAGTCTGTCTAATCTCCAAAGCTCAAAATGCTCTGTTCCACCTTGTGATGTCATGAAGCGGTAGTTTTCAAGTTAACAACTCCTTTTACCTTTAGCTCAGCAGAGATTGGAAATTCCAGGGGTTTAAAAACACAGTGGAGCACTTCCTGTATTACCACATGACATCACAAGGTGGAGCAGAGTGTTTTTCAGTTTGAGAGAAGATCTCAGCCTAAATATGCACGGTTTGTGTGTTAAACATGTATGAAACAAAACAAAACACAACTTTAGGTATGTTTTTGATGAGGTAACAATGAGTCAATTTTGCGTAATATAGGAACTTTAAGCGATAGACGTAAACACAACAGCAAATGTGAAGAATGACAGGAAGCAGACAACTCAAGAGATAAGGTCAGGTATAAAAGAGGAAGAATAAACAAACAGATGAGCCTGAAGGAAGTAATAAAGCAACACAACGAGAGAACAGGACGAAATGGGGGAAAAAATGTGACCTCGTGAACACGCAGTAAATGAAATCAGCATTCATCTCGTTAATCCCAGTTTTCTTTCCATATTATCAGGTTCACCCATCACTAGTGCTGCTGTTTGCACCTTTTTACCTGTCCTGAGACAAAATCGAGGGCTGCCACGATCATTACTATATCAACTTATTGTTCAATATATGAAGGATATTTTATTTTATGTAGAATTAGGCCAATGTGACCACCACAGACTGTATAAAGAAATGAACTAAGTGAGTGTGACGTCACCCACAGTGTTCGGCTCCAGTCAAATGAAGCTCGTCGAGGCTAGAGCAGTTATAGGGGCCAATTTGGAGACGAGCTCCATATTTGGAATTCCAACCGCGAGTATCATAGGAACCAAAGAGCCAATCTGTAGCGAGGCTGTTCAAGGTAAAGCCCCTTCCTGCTCGCACCACTGGTTTAGCAGAGAATGGGCGCTTAGACGCACCACTGTTTAGCAGAGAATGGGCGCTTAGAAACGCTGTCAATCAAATCTGTTGCTAACGCTAGCGGGCGCAACCTCGGTCAAAAAAGGCGCCTGATGTGTCTGTTATTAACGTTCATATCTTGATTTACGGACACAATAGTGAAATAAAAACCCCAGGATCATGTAGAGTGGGTTAATACGAACATTTAAGACCAAAATGACGAGCATGACAGCAGCAGTTACAGAGAGAGGAGCCACAGTTTCAGAATACGAAGTGAATTGGAGTCAGAGTTGACGGAGCTGTAAGTGTGCCCATGCTCAATTCCTACTTGGACATAGCTAACCTGCTAGCCGCCGCGTTCCATTTATATATATATATATACAGTCTATAGGTACGACCATTCACGTTAACCAACCGTACATTCATTTCAATATTATTGTTTATCATGGTATTTTCAGAATCGATATATCGCACTGCAGGCCTATATCGTAACAGGCCTAACTCTTCAACTTTTTCACTGGTTCTGTTTGAAGAATAGATCAGAACAGTGTAAACAAACACGTCAGAGCAGGAGGTAAACGTCACCATCGCAGCGTTAGCACCTTGTCTTCGTAGATGGCGCGGATGCGGTTCAGTGCCAGTGCCACTGCTTCCTTCTCTCCCGTGATGACGATCTCGTCTTTGGGGAGGCTGGGGGGAGGGATGCTAATGCGCGCCCCCGTCTCCTGGCTCAGCTCCTGTACCAGGCGGTTGTGGGCTCCAGCGATAAAGGGGTGAAAGGCCTTTTCCAGGGATAAACGCTCCACGGCTCGTTTGTCCTGGAGATGAGGAAAAAGAACGGAAAGAAATATGAAATATGTGTAATTCAATTGTTTCTGTTGAACTAAACTCAGCACAAATCTTTATCAAAATCACTACATTTGAAGCTTTATTAGATCTCAAAACCTACGCAAAATAACTTTACTTTTTACTCTTTAAAGGGCTATTTACGCAGAATTGACTCTTGTGAGTGTTAAGCCATGTTATAATAATATAATTATAATTACCTCCTCAAAAACAAACCTGGAGTTGTGTTTTGTTTCATTCACACATGTTTGAGTAACATTTTATTATTAGTCTGTCTACATCTCCAAAGCTCAAAATGCTCTGTTCCACCTTGTGATGTTATGAAGTGGTAGTTTCCATGTTAACAGCTCCTTTTACCTTTTATTAACTAGAGATTGGACATTCCAGGGCTGAAATTATCCAAATGATTCTAGTGAAGGTGTGTGGAGTTTAAAAACACAGTGGTGCACTTCCTGTATTACCACATGATGACATCACAAGGTGTAATAGAGTGTTTTCTGTTTGAGAGAAGAACTCAGTCTAAATATGCAGAGTTTGTGTGTCAAACATGTGTGAATGAAACAAAACACAATTCCAGGCTTGTTTGTGAGGAAACAACATTAGAACAGAGATCCTAAAATGGCGTAATATGGGCCCTTTAAGTGAATTCTTAAACAGGCCCTTTAATACTTTTACTTAAGTAGATTTTTCATGTAATACTTTTACTTGAGTATTTTTTTCTCAAGTAACCAAAGTACTTCATCCACCACTGGGTTTTGCTCCTGATATTGTTTGGATGGTGACGAGGAAAAACAGACATTAATATAAAATGTGCTTTGATAATGTGTAAAAACTCCAGTTGGAGACATTTGGACCTGTTCAGCAGATATGAGGAGGATTTCATGACGAGCCTTCTCGATTCCCTCCTTGGTGCCGGTGATGCGGATGTTCACACTGGGATCATCAGGTCGAGGTATTGCAATCTTCGTCGCCGTCTTCAGCTCCAACTCCTGCAGTTTCTCGCCATTTTTACCAATCACAAAACGATGATGCTCCTTTGGGATGGCAACAGTTGCCGAGGCCTAAATCATATAAAAAATGTTGACTTTTCAGAACCTTTAACAACCAACCAGCTTAAGCTCATAAGTGTATTCCAGTTTTAAATTCACTGTTTGTTTATCTAAATAACAATTACAGTGAAAGAACTGTATGAAAAATATATTAGAAGTAATCATGAAGAATTTTAAACATACTTGTGTCTGCAGACGTGCTACTATTTCTTTCCGAGCTTTCATGACAGAATCCAGTTTTCCAGTAACCATGATGGACAGGCCTTGGTCTTTAGCCAGGGAGAGTTCGATGTGAGCTCCGGTTCGTTGCATGATGTCTAAGCAGACCTTAGCCTCCTCCCCCTCCCCAAACTGGCTGTTGTCCTTGTATCGACGCTCCTCCAGAGGGACATGGAAGACCTTAACACACAACCAAAGAGGGTTCAAGCTCTGTCTGTGTACAGCCAGTCTCATTTGACATCGTTTACAGAAAAAGGAATGCCACAAAGCTGGACCCAGTATGGAGGCCTGTCATGATAACATATTTTTTAGTTTGATATATCGCTGAAGTAAATATAGACGATAAACGATAATATTGAAACTTATTTATACAACTGACACAAAACCCAAGAGCAGAAATATCCCCAAAAATAATCTTAATGTAGGATTTGGTAAAAAAAAAGAAAAAAAAAAAAAGAGCTACAATAAATAAATATCAGAATTGTTTCTATAATGAGTCACTGAAGTTTTTTATTCAATATTATATTTATTTCAATATAATATTACACATTTATTCTACAGACTTATTCAAATCTTATCGTAGAACACTTGTACAAAGAAAAATATTGACCCCAAAAAGTATTGTTCCATCTTTCATATACTGAACTATAACTCGATATAGTCATTATCATGACAGGCCTAACAGCATGTAGCTGGTTTTAGATGTTTTTTCTTTTTTTTTAATTTAAAACTGAGTAAAGCTTCATTTTTACAGAAAGACAAAAAGATAATTTTTACATCTCCTTTTTCCTTTTACCTGAGTGATGACAGAGGCTTTGATGGGCCTGATCTTGATGCCCCATGCTGACGGTTGCTCCACAGCCTGCTCCCCTGGTGTGCCCTTCTCTGGGAGAGGAGGGAAGGCCTCCAGGTAGGTCGGGATATAGGCTTCATCCTCCGGGACGCAACCTGCCCCAGAGAAACACAGGGAGGAGAACATACTGACAACAAGCAAAAGAGACGAACAACGTGTACTGTATATACGATACGTAATGTGTTAATAAACAAAATAATGACTTGCCTGTAATCTCCTGGTCCTTGAGTCCACTGCGGTGCTCCGCAAAGCTCTCCGGTGTCAACACTGCCACTGAGCTCATGGTTTAAGACTTGTTCCGCTGTTCCACTGTCAGAAAGATACACTGACATGAACGAAACTGTCTAAAGCAGAGATTGACCAATATGTTTTTTTCCATGGTCGATGCCAATACCGAATGTTTAGAATCCAAAGGCCAATAAAATCTGCCGATATTTTTGAGCCGATACATAGAACCAATTTTGATCATTTTCCCTAAATTTTGTATTTTATATTTACTACAAACTCCCCCACAGTCCTTTTTCCACCAAAAACTTTTAAGAGAGCTGTGTACTCATGCTTAGCGCTGTTAGCTTCACACTAAAGCATTCAAATAAAGCTTTATGCATATTTTTTAGGCAGCTGGTCGACCCAAACAAAATAGCTTCTGCTGGAGATTTAAGGCTGATCTATCTCTAGTCTAAAGGGCGCTAGTTTAAAACAAACTGCTGCCTCTGTGACACTGCAGAAGTGTACACCAAAGATACCCCTAATAACACAGTACAAAACCCCGGCAAATGTCACTCTGGGGATTTGAGTATCACAAGTTCAGAACTGAAGAAGAAGAAGTCTTGATCTTGACAGTTTTAAATACCTCAGAGCTCAGTATAAATGATTTGGTGTAATCCCAAAACGTACCTGCAAAAGGTCAATTGCCAGAGAGTCCGTCCAGGTACCGTTTACCGTAAACACTTCAGTCTGATTTTGTTTTTCAGCTCCTGGGGGCAGATGAAAAACACAAAGCTATTAATACCAAAATAACACTGCACCTTCTACAGCACCTCATTTATCCCGCACGTCACAGCTTCAAATACACAACACGTATTTGCAACCATGGTTTATACGTGTATCATTACTGAACTTGGGTTTTTTTTTTTGTTTTTCCTTGTTGAGAAGGAGGGTCTAAGGACAGGAGGCGCTCTGGGACAGTTATCCATTTGCTTGTTTTCTTGTTGTTGACCAATGTCTGTTTCACTGTTGATTTTCTAACTTTCTGTTGGTTAAATCAATTATCATGTGATTTTGGGCTTTACAAAATCAATCCAATTCAATTCAATTTAAGTACATATACTTGCATCACATATTGGTATGCAGTATGTTTTTGCATACCAAAAGTCTATCCATTACACATTTAATAGGTGAACAACAGCAACAACAACAGCAACAGCAATAATAATAATAATAATCATAATAATAATAATAATAATAACCCTATAGTAGCTGTTTTCATTCATATTAAATGCTCAGTGTAACAACTGGTAAATAAAGTAGATAATTTAAACTCAGAGTAGAAACACAGAACTGACTGGCTTAACAGACACATCAAGAGCAGAATACAAAAAAAAATATATGGTTAATAACATCAACCAACGGGATTTAAAAGCTCAAAAGACATCATCTACAACTCTGTTGAATGTTTAGTTCGTACCTGACAACAAAAAAAACAAAAAAATACATAAATAAAGTGAACAGTAGAAAAAACAGTTCACAGTTAAACAAAAGGGACACTGCAGACACATTTATCACTGATACGAACTTCATGATTAAACAGAGATGAACTGAAACTTTCTTAAAAAAGGCTCTTATTACGCCATTATCTGATCTTTGTTGTAATGTTGTTTCCTCATCACAAACATACCCGGAGTCACTAGAATCATTTGGATGACTTCAGATCTGGAATTGCCAATCTCTACTGAACTAAAGGTAAAAGGAGCTGAATTACCACTTCATGACATCACAAGGTGGAACAGAGCATTTTGAGCTTTGGAGATGTAGACAGACTAATAATAAAAGTATTACTCAAACGTGTGAATGAAACAAAACACAACTCCAGGTATGCTTTTGAGGAAGTAACAGCATTATAACATGGATAAAAGCTCACAAGAGTCAGTTTTGCGTAATATGGGACTTTAAAAAGCACGTTTTGAGTCTGTGTGTTGAGGATATAGTGAAAACAAGAGCTCCGCTGACAAAAATGAGGAAGAAAAAAAGCAAAGAAACACGTTCTGCTCATAGTTCTGCTTTAGAGCCACTCCGTCTGAATGTGAAGGAGCATTTTTCGTTTATAAAGCTGTCAGTACATAACCTCTGCCTCACTCATGGCACTAGCTTGAGGATGCAAATGCAGAGCTTGTCTTGTTAGCAACGGGGCTAAATTCACCTCTATAGTAGTTCCCGCTGTAAACTTACGAGCGCTATGTATATAAACCGGTTTGCTATGCTAACACATGTAGCCCCGTTCCGACCTCAGCCTGGGATGATTAGGCACAAGGACTTTCTGATAATCGGCTAAAAAACAAGCCAGGCGGAAAGATAGCACAGCCTCAGCGCGCTAGCTAAGGATGCTAGCGTTTACAGTGTCTTACCAGGATGGACGCACCGGCATTTTCTTATTTTACTGTAATTAGCGGCTTTAATTAACACGATAACACACGGATCAGTAGGAAAAACATAAATACAAAATCCCTACCGTATAGAGAGAAAATCCAGGCGCGGGTGTGTGTTTGACAGGTGATGGTGTAAACAC
>KN473523.1:0-36961 GCA_000787095.1 Periophthalmodon schlosseri
CAGGGCTAGACCAGGACTAAACCCGGTTTAGAAGAAAACTAAACTAAGGCTAGACCAGACTAAACCAGGTCTAGAAGAGAACTAAGCCAGGTCTGGACCAGACTAAACCAGGTCTAAAGGAGAACTAAACAGGAGCAAGACCAGGATTAAACCAGGTCTAGAAGAGAACCAAACCGTGTTTACATCATGACTAAACTTGGGCCATTCCAGGACCAAACAAAACAAGTGTGAATGCAGCATTAAACAATAACACAAAGAAAGAAAAGGTAAGGATTAAGGTGAAGAACTAAACTTCATTAATCCTAGGACTATAAAGTTGACTCTGAATGATACAGGGATATTTGAGAATAATTTGCTGTGAATATGCGGAGGTGATTAACCGTGAGACCCGAAGGAGTGGAATGATCACTGAGGAGAGAACCAGTCTGTTCTGCCCACGCTTTCCAAAAAGAAAGTGCAAAAGCTACTGGTCTCTATGCTCTTCAACCTATGTTACCCTGTGTTATACAGGTGTGGCATGTTCTCCTGGATATGTTACTCAAGTTTTCTCATCAACTCACTATTGAAAACAGCCAACATCACTTTAAGAGATAAGTAAAGGCGTATATGTGGCTATAAACAAAGCATGGTAACGCCCTTATCCGAGCTGGTACAACAGTATTACATTATACACGTTTATTACATTTATTATACCTGCATGGCAGATGACATATCTTTAAAGTAGACATATTGTTTGTGTCTATTGCAATATTTATCTAAAACAACTTAATAAAAGAAACAATTCTGTTGACATTTGTACCAAAATGACACGTATCACAGAAAATAAAATTGGAGAATGACGTAAGTACAGAGCAGTAGGCGTGTATCGGCGGCGGTGAAAACTGGGATTCATGTTTTGACAATAAGCAATTAAAGATTGCTTAAACATGCACAAATCACTCCAAATACAACTTCAACCATGTAAATGATGAGGGGAAACAACTATAACATGGTTAGCAGCTCTGAAAAGTCGATTTTGCATAATAGGTCTGCTTTAATACTATCGGTAAACCTTTATTATCCTCGCTATATGTGATACCTGTGTTAACACCAGTACTCGCAGTGTACTTAGACATCAGAGTGGAAGCTGTAATCTGAAGTGTTACCGAAAGCATAAATATGTATGACTTTTAGCAGACTGAGAGAGGTGGTTGGTTTTAAAGCAAAGGAATCCCTCCTTTTCCCAAATCCCATGAGCTTCCATGTGAGTTAAGTGATAGAGCTGCAGGGTTTTGTTGAAATACGGTGAGGTCTAGACTCTTATTGGGTCTGTAATAGAAATCATCTGTTTCATTTGTGAATTTACTTTTTAGGCCTTTTTTTCAGAACACAATGCAATTAATAGAGAACGCTGGCCCCCATCTAAGAGTATGACATCATCACATTTGAGAATTTCAAATAGGTCTGTACTGGACTAAAGAAGTTCTTGGTCAACTGATTAGATGTGTAAAAGGAGGCGTGAGAAAAACAAACAAAACTATTATGATCTGGTCTTGTATCTGACCCAAACTGCACTCACAAGATTGCAACTGCACGGAGTTCATGCAAAACCAACTGTTTAAACAGAAATGTAATTAAATCTTTAAAAGCGACAAAGCTAAAAGAAATAAGTAGTCAGCTAAAACAAATTGTGTTCCACTAAAACACAATTGACCATCTAACAGAGGTGACAGAGCCTTTTCTGTGGCAGCGCCCAGACTATGGAATAGCCTCCCTCTGCCTGTCAGATCCTCTCAGTCTTTAATGCAGTTTAAGACTGAAAACCCACCTTTTCTCCCTGGCATTTAATACTAGCTAGACAGAATATCTTGGTGTTTTATTGTTCTTTTCCTATCGTGTCATCTGTGCATTTGTTTTTTGTTGACTTTTTATGTGAAGTGCTTTGGGCAGCTGAAGTTGTTTTTAAATGTGCTATATAAATACAATTGAAATGAACTGAATTGAATAATTGAGTAAACAAGGCCTATAGCCCTAAAACTACCAATGGCCTAGTAACACCCGTGAATATAATACTGCCCACAAACGCTGTACAAAAGTCGTCGGTTTTAAACGTAATGAATCAACAAACGTAATAAATTCAAAACACATATTGCATTTTCATAGATGTGTTCAGGGTTGGTGGGTGCACGTCTCTGCCAACACAGCTACTCCCATGAAACCAATACACTTGCGTCAGAGAGTCCTCCTATGACATACGTTGCAGCTTTGAAGAGCGAGGAGCAGCTGTTTCCAGAGCCATTGTACAGCACCCAAACCTCAGTGCGTCACCAAAAGCACTTTGATTCCGTCTCTCTCTTCTCCATCACACGGCTGGTTCTGCCAGTGATAATCTCACCTTCTATAAAACTCTGGTTTGAGGACTCAGGCAGTAACAAAAAATAAATAAACAAATAAAAGAAGCACAGATAAATAGACTGAATGATTTATACAGCGTAGTCTTAAGTGTAATTGATGTCGTCCGGAAATTCCAATGAAGCTTTTAACTTAGGCGATCAATGCCCACTATGGGATCCAAAAAATCAATGTTTTGCTTAGAACTGCAAAGACTGTAAACTGGTTTTAGTGGATTTTATGTTTTATTAATGGCTTTCTGAAGACATGCATGTATTTTTTATTTTATAATTTTATATGAGGAAAACAGAAAAACATGATGTGTTTCTTCAAAAAAATATGTTTGAGCTATGAAGTTTTTTCTGTAGGCCACTTTATAATGATATAGGAGACAATATTAACCATAACAGCAAACCTGCAGCTATGGCCCCCACCTTTAGATGTGCACTATCTAACTTTTGGAAGATTTGCAACCTTCTTGTATCCAGAGTTATTTCTTCCTGGGAATTTTCCACAGTATGACATTTTGTAGCAGCTGGCACCAGGCCAAGTTACAAGTCAGATCTGTTGAGAGATAAGAATACATGTTTTTTCAACATATTTTAATGTATTAATTTTGTACACTACCTGCCAAATGTTTGGAAACACTTTCTCTTTTAATGCTTTTTTTCTTTCTATATCTAACATATATCAAATATATGATGCACGATATATGAAATTATAGCAAAGAAGCAGACACCCTTTGCTTTGTTGACAGTGCTACAAATCTTTCTCTTAATGAGTTTCATAATGAAACACCTGTAATTGAATAAATACAAAATACATAAGTTCCACAGTCCTGTTCACTTTGAAGTTCGTTGTGGTTCCAGAAGTAAAATTTCCATTCATTTTCCCCATAGACTTTTTGAAAAATTCAAATATTAAGAGCTCACAGGCATCGCGGAGGCTGACCAGCTGCATGGTAACTAATATCCATAACACATTTCTTTTAAGTCCAAAACACATATTTAAGATGCAACATTAGTTAAAATGTTTTAATAACTTGGCAGTATATACAGTTTCAGTAATAGATTTTACATAAAGTCTTGTGGTCATTAGTTACTACGTAGCTGATCAACCCTGAGCAAGCTTTCAAACTTTTAATATAGTCTATGGGAAAAATGAATGACAAATTTGCTTCTGGAACCGGGGTGTGGGCGGTCACTGTTGAGCTCCATACTGTGGAACATTGCAGGCAAAGCATTAATATGTCCATGGAGACAAGCTGGTGGCTGACCCCACAAAAGTTACATAGTGCACCTTTATAATATAGGCACACAATTTGTTTTGCATAATAGTGCTAGGGAGGCTGAATGATCTAATAAAAATAAATTACAAAATGCTACTGAAATAAAAGCAAACTAAAAATACATCTTGCTAATCTTTATCGTTTCTCCTCTTTGTTGCTCACCCCTCCCAACTCCCATAAAATAGAGTTAGCCTTACATCGCATTACACACACTATAAATTAGCCTTAAATAAAGTAATAGAGCTGCTGAGAAGAAATACAAACTCATTTTCTGACCTTCAAGAGGAGGAAATATGGGCGGCTCCGAAGCTGAAGTTTTAGGGCAGTCATTAAAACAACACATTTCCCTGAGAGGATAGGAGCTGGCGGAGGCTATCCAGCACAGATGAGATTGTAGGGGCGATGAGGCGCCGGCACAAATCTTGCATATGTTGGCTCATGGGCACAAGGGAACTGGAGCTCCCGCCTTTATCTTGGGAGAGGCGGCATGCAGAAGTCACCTTGATTAAATTAGTTGTATATGAAAATGGGGTTATGCCTGTTGGGAGTATGTGACAAGGGCTTATGAAGCTCGCCTCTCTCCCCACACCGCAGAATGACTTTTTAATTTCCTCCCTTTTTGTGGAGGGTTATATTTCTCTCCCGGTGTCTTCGGTCCCGCCAGGCTTTTGTGTCAGGATCAATGCGTTGTCCTAATTTGGCCTGTCCGCTGTATTCATTCACACAGTGGGTCCTAACAGGCTCTTGCAAAAAACGTTTTCTTTGGATATTGTAGAACACGGGTTGTAAAAAAATGTAAACATAATTATAAAAACACATAAAAAACACATTGCATTACTCATTCACTCCGTACTCAATGGTGGTATTGCCGCCATTAGGGTCCTTGAGATTGACAGAAGTGAGGCTGCCAATCTGAGGTAGGTCAACCAGGGCATGAACTGTTACGCAAAATACGACACAGGTGGCCGTTCACACATTAGGGTAGTTGAACGGACCTAACTAATAACAGCAATTTCTTACTGTACTGCACAACTAGGGTAGGGTATTTCGGAATGTTGCCTCCGTAACGTCTCTTCCAGCGTGTCTTGTGTCTTGATTTGTCGAGGTATTGCAAACAAACACATGGCTTTGTCCAATCTCCGAACATCCACTTGGCTCACGCTCCGTCGGGCATCTTTCTTCTTCTTTCTTTGTTCGGAATCAGTCCAAATTAGTTATAAGAGGCTGTATTCTTGGCTGTACTATGGAACTTTTTTCTGGTGGGAGGTCTGACTTAAGGGAGACGTCATTGCCTTGCTTTGCTCAAGCATATCTTTGTAGCGTTTATTCAATTACAAGTGTTTTCATTGCTGTAGAGTGATATATTAAACAAAAACAAACAGGTATCTATTGATGAACGGGGTCGCCTCTTAACAGATCCGACCAGTAAGTTGGCCTGGTGGCTTCACATGCTTGTCTCTTTGGAGAAAGCGAAGTCATACTGAAATATTCCTGGAAAAGCAATAAAGCACCTCCATGGAGACAAGCAAGAGGGGCAGCAGTTTATACAAAGACACCCAGACCACCATTAACAGAAACATTTCCTTCTAGCTTCTAGCTGAACCCCAATTACAAAAGCATTCATAGGCCAGCCAAGATACATTTGTGCCTTTGTTGTGTCCAAAATTCCATCGAACAAATCCACATCTAAACCCAAAAAACTGCTACATTCCTCCTGCACCGTGGCATATGGCCTGGTTATTACCTGGGATACCACCTCAGCACTTGCATTTGTCTTGCTCGGGCTTAAAAGCTGCAATCTGTACACTTTAACTGGACCTTTCATGACACCGGAGTTTCCACCGAGCTCCGTGCTTCTGGCAGCTGCAGGCTACTAACACACTGCTCCATGATCAGCTTTGTGAGCAAGGGCACGCTCCTTAATGAGTCTCAGCAGTCTTTGCAAATGAGCAACTTGTCACCACTTGTTGGCAGCTCGGGCCAGATTGTTATGCAGGGCTCACCTCTTTAAAGACTGCAGCGCTGCTAAAAAGGTACGGTAAAAAGCCTCATGGAGAGCTAAAGGGGATGTAATTCGGATTTATTTGGGTTTCAACTGGACATTTTTGTATTTTACGCTTGTAGCACACTTAATTTCATTAAGTAAAATTTGTCCTGCCTCAGTATAGGTATTTTATGGTTAAAATGAGACTGCTGTGTGCTGTCAGCATCTAATTAAGTGTTTTTTTTCCATTGTCTGAGAACCAGGAAGTAATACATTTGGACTGCTGCTGTTTAAAATGAACTAGTTCTGTTCTTCATGTTAAAATAGTCAGGTATAGTCTCCTTTAAAGCTGCAAATAAATAAATAAAAAGATGTTTGAACTTTCATTTTCCTGGGATCCAGAAAACACAAGTCTCCAATACTTGCATGGACTGTCCATATCAAAACAAATATAGCTGCTTACTAGGAAAAAAGAAAGAAAACAATCACAGCAGACTGAAAAACACCACAGATTTCTGCAGAATCAATAAGTGAAGCACTAAATGCTGTTAATCTGAGATGAGAGAAATTTTATTTTGTTCTAAATGCTAGATCTGTCTCGAGGCACAACTGGGGTAGTGGTTACCAGACTGATAGGCTATCTCTTTGTATATAAAAAAAAAATAAATAAAAAAAAATCGACTTGCCAGGCAAGGTAATTCTGCTACTGTTACCTAGCAACCATAATGCTTACAACGGCCAAAACATGTCTAAATTGCAATAGTTATGATTAGAGTAATAATTATTTTTGTTAAATGAATGTGCAAACTGCCAGAAAAAATGGAGTACATTGCAAAATTCCCTGTGCTACTGTGTTGATGACATACATAGAGGTCCTTTGATTTAGAACTCGGCGCTACACCTGTCAAATGCACTTTAACACATTATCTGCTTTGAATGGGACAGGCTGAATGAAGATGAAGTAAAAATGCTTCTTGTTGAGAGCATAATCAGCAGTGTGAGCAAGGATGACTGAAGGGATCCCTCCATAGATAGAATCCATCCATTTCATTGTCATCTTATAATGTGGACACACTTGACGCGCTCACGGGCTGTAATCATGGCTATTTGTGGGAGAAATGAAGAATTCACTTAGGCCCGATAACATGGCGTCTGACTGTGACGGAGTGCTGTGAGGGTCATATGAACAGTGCTTGTGTAAATGTGTCATTTCCGTGTCACTTTACTGGTTGATAAGTGGACTATGGCTTAAATGGAGAACCGGAAGAGAGTACTCGGTAAAGCTACGCACGATGTGAATGCGACAGGTTTGGTCTACAAATGCAAGGTCACGTTTCAAGATATGGACTTGTTTATAATAATGTGTATAATAATTCTATAATGCCTTAGTTCTGATCGTGTTAATAGACATACCGTAGATTCATACACATTTTTCGAATAATCCTAGTTTGTAGTTTAAATCCGACTCCCCATTCGCTAAGTTGGTAGAGCAGTCAGCAGTCAGATCCATTCAACCTTAGTTAGGCAGATTTATTCCAGCTCCTTCTTATCGTGTCGTTAAGCAAGGCACTTCACACCCCTCGCCCCCAGTGTCTGCGCTGTTGTATAAATGTGAATGGGAATGTGGTTAAAGAAAATTGAATTCTGTCAAGTGGATTCAAGTTTGTATTTTTTGTTTTTGTTTTTTTTGTGAATATGTTTTGACACTCATTCACGTAGCTTCTTCCGTTCTCGCAAGTTTCTCTTAAGTCATTGCCTTATATCTGAAGGGGGAAGCTAGCTACACTGAAACAAACACACCCTAGTTGTTTACAGTATGAAGCAGTGGATATTATTTAAGCGGTTTGATCTACCCTAAGGTGTGAACTGTCACCTGTGTCATATTTTGCGTGATTGTTCTAATGGGGAGTGATAAATCATGCGGGGCATTTTATAGTGTGGGGTTGGCATTTCCTCCCTGCGTTTGGGAAGGTGTTGTCCAGGTAATAAAGTCCTCTTCTGTTTATCGTCACTTCCCTACTTTCTCCGAACTTGGTAGAGCTTTGAGCATCCAACTTTAGATCATATCAGTTAATTTTTCCCAGTTTCATCAAACACTCATTTAGTTCTGTCTCATCTAATCTGAGCCTATTATTCTGTGGCTCTTCAAATCCACTGAGAATGTGCTGTCAGAACATTTGCAGTATGCATTAGGTATTGCTGTCTCATTTAGTTAAACATAAAACAATTTGGTTGAATACCTTTAGTTTGCTAATAAAAAGACACTTGATTAAAATGATGCAATAAAAAACTGAGCATAGCTGAAAGAACTTGACATTAAAATTACAGAGAGATTTAGAGCAAAGATGTAACATTACGATTTGATATTTCGCCAAAATCCACTGAATGTGATAACTTCATTGATGAGTTTGGGACCCATCTCCAGATCTTGAGCTTGGCTTGATCAGGACTACCTTAGCTGGAGGATAAGCAGGTTAAGACTGCTTAATCGGACCAGTGAACACAGCATTTTAAGCCCTCAATCAGTAGATGGATTATCATTAAATCTCCATTAACAAGTGAGAAACTGACCTCATTTATAACAACAGCACAGTACAATTTAAGAGTCTCAATACAAGAATGATGTATAAGTCAAATCGTACAGTTTATAAAAATGATACTAAACCACTGAACAACATCAAAGTACCGTGTTTTCCGGAGTATAAATCGCACTAGCCAAAAAATGCATAATAATGAAGAAAAAAAACATATATTTCACATATAAATTGCATCAAGTATAAGTCGCACCCCCAGCCAAACTATGAAAAAAAGTGCGACTTATAGTCCGGAAAATACGGTAATTACATTTGTAAGTGAAAGGCATTGTTTCTGATTTTGAACAATGACTGCGGGACACGGTTCAGTTTGAACTGTTAGCTCTGCCCACACAGTTACCTCTCCCGTTGTACTGTTGCACAGTGACATAGAAACAACTGTCTAGCCTCTAGCAATTGCTTCCATGTGGTTCTCATCTCACAACGTGTCTGATTGAACATAATGAGAGCACTCCGACGGGAGTCCAGGACCTTTGAAACTGCTGAAACCGTAGACCAATCCTGGATGAATGAAGGATCACACTAACAGAATGGGGCGTCACATTTGGCTGTTACTTTATGGTTCTCAGCCAACAAAATGCATATTAAAAAGCATGAAGAATATCATACTGGCTCCTTTAAATAAAATATGGTGTGTGGGTGTGCGGAAGTGAGGAGGAAACATTGAACCTGATTAGCAGCTAAACGTTACATCCGTTAGCATAATATGGGACCTAAGCAGAATCAAGCACGACAACACAGCACCCGCTCCCTTAAAGAGGGGGTATTTTACTTCTCTGGGGTATTAACTGTTAACTCAAAACATATTTAGATCACCATGTTAATTTTTCTTGTTTTGAAAATGCTATATTCGCCGACAACATATTGACATGTTTTATAAGTTCCACTGTTATTTTTGACACTCTGAGTCCCTCCTCCCTCTGCTCCCCAAGCTAAGTCACTCCCCCTTCAGGGCGCTATCACATTGCAATCAGCGTGCGTCCCGCTAATGAAATTACTGCACGTCGTATCAGGTTTGTCAAGGTGCTGTTTACAGTTTTGTATCATGTGTTTGAATATTTATGGAGAATTGCCTTGTGGGAGCATGGATGGCGTTAGCTTGCGGGCTGAGTATTGGACAGAATCTTACAGCTAACCGGGTTCGAATAGGGCCAGGGAGAGATCATGAAAATACTCAAACATGTATGGATGACATCTAAAACCTCTTCAGGCATGTTTTTGAGGGAACATGGAAGAAAGCTAAAAAAAAAAATCGATTTTGCATAATACTCCATCTTTAAGAAAGCTAGGCTATTTAGCTCATAGCGTGTTTTGTCCTGGTTCTGGAGCAGGCCTTTAGCTCAGCAGACAGTCAGGCAGTATTTGTGTGAAATGAGTTAAACACTGTGTGTCTGCTGGGTGGAAGGGGGCGTTCTTTTTGTTCCTGTCTTTGTAGAGTTCTTCCCTCCCTCACATTTGTCAGACAAGCAACAAACACTGCAACTTGGCACCTCCACTGGCCATTACGCTTTCCGATTCATGTTGCTCACGCTGCTGCCAGATTTAAATAACTAACCAGCTGCCAGTGAAAACGTAGACGCGAGACATTTTTTTTATGAACAAGGTATGTGTTTCTCAACCATTTCCATAGTGAGATGTAGATGATTGGTTGGTATAGACAAAGTAGTATCAATAATGTGAAAAAATGCACCAAAAATTATTCCATGAAAAATAGATGACTGACCCCATCTGTATTCAACTATTGGTAATACTGAAAATACCTTGGAGAGCTAGTTTATTCACACGCCCAGAAAAGTACATTCAGTCAATACATGTTTAAATATTAATAATTCACATTTCTTTGTAAAGATTATTTGTTATGTTTTGTTATATTTTTTGCCTAAATAAAAAAATGTATGTAGTAGAAAATGTGTTGGTGTCCACTTCAAGATTTTGGGTCATATGTCTCAGAGTGAGACGGGATAAAGATCAAACTTAGAACCGTTGTACGACCAAAAACAACCTGCAACTAATATCAAGCGTGTCTGATATTTTGGAATCTTGGCCACAGAGTGAGCCATCCTCTTGCTGTGCCTGCGATCAATCTTTGTCGTCGACAGTAAACACAAGCACTTCTTAGTAACAACCAAACCCCGGGGCTTAAACATGGCTGTCCATACAAGTGAATAGGCAGAGTTCAATGGCGGATGTTTCCAGATTAGGCTTTAGAGGTTAGGTAAGTCCGACTATGCGCAGTAGTGGTCTTCTCTCGCACGGGCGCACACAAACACCAATCAGAATGAGAGTAGCTAGAGCAGAGAACAGAGTCAGCCACAGCTAACTATTAAAAAGCTATTTTTAAGACAATTGAAGAATTTTGAGCTGAGAAAAAGTTTATGATCCAAAAATAGGTAAAAACTGACACCAAATCGGACCTTTGTAAAAGCTGTAGGTAAACATGAGCAGTTGATTACATTGCGCTCTATGAGAAAAAATGCTTTCTGGGCGGGAGGAATTTTTTCGCTGCAGTACCAATGAGTAGCCGTGAATGTACCTCTCATTTACTAACTTTTATAAATGTGTAAACATCTCTAGCATGTAACTCTAGCCTTAGTTAACCATTGTAATAAGGAAGACGTCCGATGCTGCGTAGTGTGACATTGAACAATCTTAAAAGACAAAAAAAAAACAACTGTGCAGTGGACACAGACTTACGATAACTGCTTTCCTTTAACAGGAAATGGTTACCTTGCCGAGAACAGTCAGAAGCATAAAAACAACTTTGTAAGTATGCAATGTACCGTTCTTATTATTTAACTATCAAACAAGTGACACCATTTATAGAGCTGTAGGAAACTAAATTTTCTTAGACGCCAGCAGAGGCAATTTTGTCTTCTCTCCCTTTATGGTGTTTCAGTTTACTGGGCCTTGTGGGGTTTCAAATGTATATAGAAGGGAAAAATTTGATGCAAAGTAAGCTGTACCTTAAAACAACTTCACTACAGCAGCATTCCACACCATTCCGATGTACACTCTTTAGAGACATGAGGATTCATGTCCTGACGAACTGCACTATTGAAGTTGAACCATGTCTAACCCCACGTTTTTGGAGTGTGCATATAATAGCTCACCCCATCTCTGTAAAGTGTGGTAGTGTTTACACATTACAGATCGCTGTTGGGCGGCTGTAGCTTTTATAGAGACACTCACTTATTAACCAGCGGCCAAGGGCGATAGAGGTTACCACCACTGAGTGTAACTGAAGAGTGAATGAAAGTCGGTGTTAATGTTCATTTTAATATTAAGGGGAAAGAGATATTTCTGCGCTTTTATGATTAAATTTGCAATGTATCCACACATTGTGCAAACCTAAACTACAACATTTACAAGCATATTTTATCAGGATGGATTTCCATTTGAATATCATCATTAGGATAATCTACAAATATTAATATATCTATTTTAATATCACCCACCCCTATTTTATGATCCCAAATGGAAGCCAGTTTTCCCTATTGACTACATTGTACTTTGCCATAGAATATCCAAAAGGTAAATTCACAAAGTAACTCCACAATCTGCATATAATTATTTATTTACCTGCCTTAGCTGTATTCACTATTATTATGTTATGAATGTTATGATGTCTCTGAACCCCAGAAATTCTTTGAGACCGCACCACAACACAACAATGCTTCATGGACAATAACAGGCTCACACTTTTCTATGGAGAACCTTGTAAATTGTATTATTCAAAATGACAACCGGCAAATGTACGACTTTATCCACCTCTTTATTTTTTTCCTGTTCCTCATTCTCCTGTCCTGACCATGAAGAGACCCCAGCCTCAGTGATTCTTAAAGGGCTTTTAAAATCTCCTGATAGGTGCAAGGCATTAACACAGGCGGGGAACACAAAGGCCACTGGCTCTGGTATTATCTCCCTCTCACAGAGCAGCCACGCAGCACATTAATCACTGCAAAGTCACAACTGCACTCACAGCTGCACACAACTACACACATATACATTGAGGCACTGGTGGCTGCTTCAGTAGAAGAGTTGTCCACTTTCTTTTTGGTGTAAAACATGGGTCTTAGGTCATACCATAAGTTAGCGTACATACTTTCAGTAACACTTTATTATAACTGCACTTACTTATGCCTTAAAAGGCCCATATTACGCCATTTTCTGATCTATGTTATAATGTTGTTTCCATATCAAAAACAGACCTGGAGTTGTGTTTTGTTTCATTCACACATGTTTAACACACACACCCTGCATATTCAGGCTGTGTTCTTCTCTCAAACAGAAAACACTCTGTTCCACCTTGTGATGTCATGTGGTTACGCAAGAAGAGCTTCACTGTGTTTTTAAACTCCATACACCATTTCCAATCTCTACTAAGGTAAAAGGTCACTGTTAACTTGAAAACTACTGCTTAATGACATCACAGGGTAGAAAAGCACAGCTTTGGAGATGTAGAAAAACTAATAATAAAGTGTTACTCAAACATGTGTGAATGAAACAAAACACAACTCCGGTTATGTTTTTGATGAGGTATCAACATTATAACATGACTTAAAGCTCACAAGAGTACATTTTAAGTAATGAAGGACCTTTAATAAAACATTAACAAAGACTTGATTCATAATGAACAAATAGTTTATTAAGAATGTTTCAGGCTCAGTAACTACTTAAATAGTACTCTAACTCCTTAGAATGAGACAGAAAACTCAAATTGGCCAAAAATGACCTAGGCACATCAAAATATAACCATTATAAAACAAGCAAGCTAAAAAAACAAACATAAATATATCCAATTATGTGTTCTAATAAAAAATGTACAAAAAATCTTGGGATCCAGAACACACACTTCTTCAATACTTTACGAAGATGTGAGTCTAGTCATCAGTGAATCTGCCCGTTTTCAAATGGGTGTGATTAATAGGTGGATTAGCCAGTCGTAGATAGGCATAGTGCGCCGCATGGTTGGAAAAAATAAAGGAAAAAAAATTCACAAGGGGCTGAAAAACATTACAGATTTCTGCAGAATCTATGAGCGAAGCACTAAACTCTGTTAATCTGAGGTGAGATAAATTTGATTTTATTTGTAAATCATAGGTGACCAATGAGCTCCTTCGCTTCATGTGTCACTGAAAAAAACTAATCTTACTGCACAATCACGTTTGACGCAACGGAGACCATGGGGACCAGACTGATATCAATCTGTATAAAAAATAGAGAGATATCAGTCTGGATTTTCCATTGTTGAGCATTTTGACATCTCAAATATAAAAAATAGTGTTCTTGTCTGAACATAGTGCTTGTAGAAACGCAATTTCTAAACCCAATATTTCAATGCAAAACTATAGAAATCTATTAAAACCATGGAGGCAAAAAAATTACTAAAATCAAAGCATGTTTATTTTCTGGTTGTGTTTATTGCATGCGTCCTTACTGTGAGTGTGCTTGCATCCCCACAAACCTGACTCTTATTTGGCCTCCTCCTGCTTGTTTCAGTGGAAATACTCTTCTTTTGGCTATAATCTCCCACAGTATGCCATAAAACATATCGATCTCCATGGATAATGTTCCAAAATATGATTTTGAACACACCACCTCCTGTATTTGAGCAGTTTTCTCTTTCCTTAACTCACGCAAGGTCAAATGTCATTTATTTCAGAATAAATACAAATAAATTACAACTAATTGCCTGCACAGTCCTAGAGGTCCGCATACCTCTGGCCGAGAAGCACCGCAGTCGAACACACATAACTCCAGTGTTCTGGTCAATATTTGTCCAATTGATCTGACCTGTTGGCCTGCTAATGTTATAATCAAAGACTCTCATAGCTGCTGGTTAAAAATACTAAATGAATATTTCAGGAGCCACATAATTACTAATGGGACAAGGACGAAGGCTGAGTGCAAAGTCATCCACTCCGAAGGGCACAGCATTCTTCATTCACTCCTGTTTTACTCATTCTTTATGCATTTATAGAAAGAGTTATAATTTGTGCTCATGCCTCCAGGACAGAACTGAAATGTTTAACTAACAAGGTCTACGAAGGGCAATTGTACTAAGGTATGAAGTGTTAGCGAAAATTGTGCTTCAGTTTTAAACCTGGATTTTATCAAGTTATGTTAGGTCATTTACCGCAGTTTCAATGTATGTATTTTTTTTTGTCATTTTTAAGTGCGCCAAAAACAAAAGCCAATTTCTTTGGTTCAATTTTGCACAATGGACATTCGTCAACTAGCTTGTCTGTTTCATTATGACATTCACAATTCTTTCTTTTCTTCTTTCTTTCTTTTTTATCACTGACTGACCAGATGATGACCCTCCCAGAGAACTCGGGGGAAAAGAAAGAAAGAAAGAAAAAAACGTTCCTAAAATGTACAATGTAGAATTGATGAATAAATTACAATCTTAAATGGGCACTACGTAACTCTTTTTGTGGATGTTATTCCTTTGACTGCAGTGTTCCACAGTATGGCATTAAACATCTCTATCTCCATGGAGACAAGTAGGTCACGGCAGCAGGTCAAGTTGCAAGTCAGCTCTGTAGATAAACACCTGCAACTGAATGAAATAACATCTGTATTATTAGGAACCAAGCACAATGCAGCATGTTGTTAAAATATGTTCTGAAATTTGAAATCTTTTATGTAACTGTTGCCAGCACATTATTTTAACACAGTATTTTATTGTATAGAACTTAACTCTTTTATTATCAGTGGTATGGTTGAGGTGCAGTGTAAGCAACAGTATGTATTTATTCATTCCGCCAGTGTTAATCGTTCACAGATTTATTGTAAATATTCATTTGACTCTGTGATCTGGAAGTCAGTGGTCACGTGACCTCAGTCCTACATCAGGCAAACTTAAGATAACTCACCCAGTCATTCACGTTACCCTACTGTGGAGCTACTGTGTCTGTGCTGCTTTTGGGACAGTCCATGCTGTTTTTACTGTAAGTGTTGCCTATATTGGTTTTGATGCTCTGTAAAACTTCAACCCAAAAATATTTATACCTAAACTAAAATAGTTTTGTATTATGTTTCACCAGGGCTCTTGGATAAATGGTCAAAAGGGATATCTTCTCCTGTCATCATTTGTTAAGTGCAAAATAACAAATAGGCAAGGCAAGTTTAGTTGTGTAGCACAATTCATACACAAAGTAATGAAAATCACCTTAAAATCACAATACAAACAAATCAAAACATGAATAATCATCATAAAATTAGCATTATAATAGAAGAGTGCAGAATAAAAACCTTTCAGTCATATTCACAGCTAAACAGAAACATTTTGAGCCTGGATTTAAACATTGTCAAAGTAGAGGCCTGTCTCACATCTTCATGAAGACTGCTCCAGGTTTTAGCTGCAGAAAACTGAAATGCTGGTTCCCCATGTTTAGTCCTGACTCTGAGGCCAGTGAACAGGCTGTTACAGTAGTCTAACCTCTCCAATTCTGGTTTAGAGTATACTGTTGACTTCTCTTTCTTTTTTCTTGCATTAGTAAACAAACTCACCCAGGCAAAATGCACTGTACAACACACACTGTAATTCTGTTGTATTAAACATAGGAACAAAACAGCGATCCAAGACCTTTCATGCTTTATTCACACAGTATTTTACATAAAGCACACGCACCACATTCACCTTCATTATTTATTATTACCTCTACACATATGATTCCGTTCATGTTTAATGTATACTGGGATTCTTCCGTCCTCACACATCCTTTGGCTAGAACACAGTGTGCATAATACCTCCGCACACAGGCCGGTCAGATGTATTCACTACGAAAGCTGGTGTAATTACATGGGCAGACTGCTGACTCTTAGTGAAATGATGAGGAATGAGCTTCTGATGGAGACCTTGCCTGGAGCAGCATTGTGAATTTATGTCCTTCTATATCCCCGGCCCCCATGTTGGCTCTGGTGGGGGGTATGGGAAACACAGGATAACATGGGGAGAGACGCAGGCAAAGAAGGGAAGGGCAAATGCAATTGACCATTTAACCATGTTATACTTTTGTCCCCTCATCAAAAACATACCTGGAGTTGTATTTTGTTTCATTTACACTTGTTTCATTAATGCATTAGCACAAAGACGCACACTGTTTGGAATTTGTCTGTTTAGTTGTGTCATAGGTAAAACTCCAGACTTCTCCTGGGCAGTTTTTAAGCTCATAAACCATCACCAGACTCATTCTGCGGTCAAAATGTGTTCACAACAAATGCATGGCTCTATTAGCATAACATTCACGGGGGGATAAGGACTTAATTTGTTAGCTTTCTAAATGTATATTCCCACTGCTGACAGCAGAGGGAACTCCAATATCTAAATGCCTAATTGGAAATGGAGGTGAAGTTTCTAAAGTATATTTTCCATTAAGCAGATATTATTTTAAGTTAGAAAATGTGAAATACTTATCCCAAGGTGGCCACAAACATCTTTAAAAGAAAATCAAAGCTGGTTCAAATGCAGGGAGTATATTTCTTATGGGGACAATGAAGTCTTTGATATTTTAAATCAGCATCAATCTTTCTGTCACTGGCTGGTCTCTGTGGAGATCTTATTGCTTTGTCTTGACTGTTCCACAATATGGCTTTAATACCAACTTGAGACAAGCAGGTGACACCAACAGGCCTAGTTACTGGTCTGATCTGTGGAGAGGCGACCATGCTTAAAGTAAGAATGTATGATTTTGGACCAATTAAAAATGCAATTAAATAAATAACTTTTATGCCAAACTGTGGAACATTCAGAACAATCTAATAGGTTCTACTGAGACAAGTAGGCGGCTGACCCTGCACCTCTAACCTTGACCCAGAGATAATGAGAATTGTATTGATTAAGAAATACATGAACTATCTGCTTTAAAACTTCTGTTTCTACTAATGTTTTGAAGTAATTAAACCAACAAGCAGAGCACATCAGTTTAACTTTTCATTAATACAAAAAAACAAAAAAACAAAAAACAGGCAGGGTTTGGAATTTTAGCTTAGGATTGGTCAAAATTGCATTATTATTATTATTGTTGTTGTTGTTGTTGTTGTTGTATTTTATTTTATTTTTTATTACTTTTAAATATAAATAAAAGTGTGTTAATTACTACTAAATATACACAATTTGCAATGTATTTCAAGGTCCATCCATTTATGCCAATGTATTTAGTACAGGCAGTTATTTGAATCCCTCCTCATCCACTTCAGTCATATGATTTTGAAGTAACAGTACTCTTCCTTTCCCTCTGCATATAAAAAGCCTCCAGGAGCGTTTGGGAGCTGTGCCAAATGACCTGAACACAGCTCAGCTCCACTGGGACAGTCCCACAGGGAGCACAGTCACAAAATAAAACTGAAGTGTCCCGCACAGAGCAGGCAGGCCGTTCATCTCCACCGAGTACAGTCATAACGCTGTGACCCCTGCATGTAACTATCACGCCGGCCCTGACCCCAGCCAGAGCACCCAACCAAAGCGCTGGACTTTAGTGTCAATTTTGGCATCCTCTCAAATTAAACTCACAGACCGGTGATGGATAGTAACTAATAACAGATACTCACTGTACAATTTGACAGCAGTACTTTATTTCCAATGTAACTGTACTTTTACTTAAAGAGGGGGTATTTTACTTCTTTTAGGTATTACCTCTTAACACATAACATACCTAAATCACCATGTTATTTTTTATTGCTTTTATTGCTATATTTGCCAAAAATATTACTTTAACATGTTCCATAAGTTTCTGTTTCGTTTTTGATGCTCTGAGTCTCCTTTCCCTTTGCTCCCCACGTTAAGTCACTCCCCCTTCAGAGCTCCGTCACAACACAATCAGCGTGGATCTTTGCTAATTGTGTAAATCAGGTCTGTCAAGTTGCTATGTACAGTTTTGTATCATGTTTTTGTATATTTATGGAGTATTGTCATGTGGGACAGTGGTGGAATGTACACATTTTAGGTGGATTTTTATAGTGGATACTTTTTACTTAAATACATTTGAAAGAAGGTATCTATACTTCCTATCTCACTACATTTTTGAACAGGCCTGAAAAGGAAAAGTAGTTTTTATGATAGTTAGAAACCTTTTGACAAGCCTGAGGGGTTTATTTTTTGTCATGTTCATAATCTGAGAAAACAAAAATATACAAGTAAAAACAACTAGGAAAAAAAACCAAAAAAACAATCGATTCACTTGTTTCTGTTGAACAAAATTCAGCACAAATATCCATCACTACATTTGAAGCCTTATAAGACCTCAGTTCAGACCTCAAGTTTTTACTCTTTAAGTACATTTTTAAACGGCTACTTTAATACTTTTACTTCAGTAGATTTTTTTCTTGTGATACCTTTACTTTTATGTGGGGTTTTTTTGCTCCGGTATCGGTACTTTTACTTAAGTAACAACACTGAGTACTTCTTCCATTACTGGTATGGGAGCATGGATGATGTAAGCTTGTGGGCTGAGCATTGCACAGAATCTTACATCTAACTGTAAGGAGGGTTCTGGAGAGACCACAAAAATACTCAAACATGCATAACATCTAAAACTTCTCCAGGCGTGTTTTTGATGAGCAACAGCAACAGCGTTATAACATGGTAGAAAGCTCTAAAAAGTTTTGTGTAAGTACAAATTTTCAGTACTCTTTCCATCACCGGCTTAGCAAACGTAGTGTCTCTGGGAAAGACATTTATCCATTGAATACTTCATAATGTTATAGAACATCACCAGTGCTTAATTTTAAATTTTTGCATTGAATTGGATGGAATAAAATACAAAATATATACATACACAGACACACATGTTGGGTTTCCATGTTTTTTGCTGACATTACACCCACTTTTGCTGCGCATCCTCACAATACCTAATTTTATTCACATGTATCTGAGCAAAATTTGTCTCACCCCAGTGTAGAGATATTGTATAAGCAGCTCTTGACATCAAAATATGTCCACTGTGTTCTGTCTGCATCTAAGGCTAAAGCGTTTTATTGTCCGGAAATCAGGAAATGCGCGTAAGCATGGTAGTTGTTGACGACAAAACTCCAATCTGATGTCTGAAAGCTGCGAAAACAGCTTACAAACTCATCACGGTGAGTAATTAGGATGCTCGGAATGCATCTGGTAAGTGAGGAATAACTTATTTCACGTTTTTAAGACTGTAAAAATCAGGCACAGCGCCTTTATGCCTAAATATAAGACAAACTCCTTCCATTTTGATGTCAACACATGCTTCCGAGAAAGTGCAGCTAGCGTAAAAATATAATGTCTTAGTTCACCTTTTGGAAATTGGAAGGTGTAACCGTGTTGTATAAGGCACATTAAAAGGTGCATGGAAAGGTTGTTTAGTAAAGGTCAGTGTAGAAAAATGATTCTGCCCCACTGTATTCCCCAAACAATATGATAACTCCCCTACTGCTTGTGCATGAGAAAATGAGACTACAACTGGACTTAGCCGTAGTAAAATATAGCGGCAAGATGACATCACAACATTCTATAGGCCAATAATATTTAATACACATGGGGGTAGGTAAAATGAAAATTGTTGAAATGCTGATTTTGTTGTAATACAGTGAGTTCTTGATAGAAATGATCAGGTTCAGCATTTGTGAATTTATATTTTGGATATTTTTGTTTCATGGTGAAGTACAACGATGTATAATGAATTGATACTTTGCAGCGACATCACACTGGAGGGGTATTCTACATGTATGTCTATGGCGGGATGGTCGGCAGTTACCTTGGTGACACAATGCACACATTAGCAAATGCTGCCACAAAAGTTTTAAGATAGTCTGAAAAATCAAGAAAAAAAAACAAAATTGATTTAAACAACACTCAGGAGCCTGTGATCAATATACGTGTTAATGGCTGTGTTTAGGTGTTTCATTTTCAACCAAAATAGAAAGTGAGACTAAAAACTGTTGGCTAACGCTAGCTAGCTTGTGACTGTAATTTGAGAGTGCTTTAACTATACAAATCAGCTCATCACTTGTAGTCCTAAGTAAGTCAGTTCTGTACGGTCTGATTGTATTTAAACAAAAATCAGATTAAAGTTACAGAGCTTCAGACAAAGCAGTGCCTCAGTTAGCAACACACCCCCAGGGAATGTTGATGACATCAGCTGCACAGTATCAATAGTGAAAACTGGTACTTGCTGCCCATCTAGGAATACTACTACTAATATCAGTACTGGTACTTGCTGCCCATCTAGGAATATGACGTCGCATCCTGTAATCTGAAAAGCATGAATAGTCTACATGTACATGTAGACTATTCATGGTTGTCATGTCTGTACATGTACAGACATGTCGACTGTGTAGACCCTTACAGGGTTGACGTGAGTGGCACACACAGCTGGGTTCTTATAGGACAGATGTTGTATCACATTTTAATGAGACAGCGCAATAAAAACATTGCTTTTGACATTTGTAAACCGCACAGGAAAGTGCTTGTTTATGCCTGTATGTTACATTTGCCAATGAGTATGATGTGTCAATATCTAACTTCCAGCTCCAGTTTCTAAAGTTCACTCATTAAAGTAGGATTTGTGGTGCTTGGTGTAACAAAACAAAAATGTAATTGTCAAAGTGTTGTGGCCCACTATATTTTTGGTGCAATTGTCACACATAACTTTTTAAGACATGTTTATTATGTGTTTTTTTAGCATTTATGCTACTATTTATCTGCCTTATACACGCAGAAATGTGTGATTGACTAACTGTCAGCTGCCAAAACAACCCTGGTCTTCAAAGGGTCTGGGGGAGAAAAGGGGGAAAGAATCAAATATATATACAATCATGTCACTGAAAATATGTGTAGAAAGGCTTTTTTTGTTTATTTGTGTGGTTGTTGTTGCATTAATCTCAGCGTTTTGTCTCAAAATAACTGCTTCTGCTTTTGTTGTTCAATTGTTGATAACAAAAGAACAAATGAACATCGAACATGTTTTTATGAAAGCATAATCCGGGGATTGCAAAATAAGCAAAAACTCTGGCAGGCTTGAGATTGCTTTTATGAAAAGGCCTGGCACCAAAAGAGTTATGCACATGCACTAACTGCGTTTCCACCCATATAAAATGTGTATATTTCCAACATTTTCACCAGAAAAGAACATAACAAATGCAACTTTATCCCTGTTTCCATCAAAGCATTCGAACGCATAACTGGGTGCTGGTTACCTGGTTACAGGAGCTGCTGTCTTCTGTGTCATGACACCGCTAATCCTACAGATGGTGCAAGGTGCAGAGTCTGTTTGGTTTGGCTTGGTCAGAGACACACTTTCTCTGCTATTTAGCCGTTGCACACATTTGTCATGTCCAAAACTTAGCAGGTTCTTTAAATAATAATAATGCTATAGATATGTCTTGCCACCAAGCTAAAGCCTGCTGCCTCAGTCTTTGCCAAACTACTGCAATGAAGATGAAAAAGAATGACCTCTGAAATCCCAGACCTTGTCTACAGCACTGGACGAGCATAAACTTTCCCAGAGTTACTTTACTAATGAAGATTAGACAGGGCATATCTGTCTCTGGGCTAGTCATTAGTTGGTCAACATTGTTTTTAGCTCAAACCTCAAAACTTGTGCAGAACAACAAAGTTTGTTTAGCTGTGCTCCTCTGGAGGATTTTGGGCCAGCAACAACCAGCATGATGGGATTATTTTGGATTTGTCCATCACCTGTGTCCACGCTTGTCTGGTGCAGGTGTATAGCCCAATGGTCACGTGGGTTTTTATACGTGAGTTAATGTGGCTAAATGTGTTTCTACCTTCCAAAATAAGTGTTATACACATAAATCAGAATCCACCTGTATCGAGTGAATACATTTTTATGTGAATTAAGGGTTCTAAATGTGATATTTGTGTTTCCACCTACCGTTACTTATGCAAATCTTCAAAATAAGCATTGTAAACAAGGTGATGCACTAGTGATGCAATTAAAACAATATTCTGTGAACAATTCACATTGCACCAAACATGCTCATTATAGACATTCTATGTTCTAATGCATCTGCCTTGAAAAATGGCCCTGCAATGTGATTTGCTTGCAAACTCTGCAAAGAAATATGCATTTGGAGCAGAGCCAAAAGTAAAAAGCCATTTTTTTTTTTTTTTTTTGTCAATAATGAAGATCTTTTATGACATTAGATTTATTATAGCACTGCTCATAGCCCTTAGTGATTTGAAGTGTTTACCTGCCCTTATGGCACTGTATTGTCAGATGAGATTGTCAGCTTGGACCTTGCTGTTGGACGCAGGAGACAGGGTTGGCAGGTCCATACTGTGCACCCTGTGAGCTGATCCATAAAGTGACGAAACAGTGTCCAATTCTCTGACATGGCTAACCTCCTATGCTTTGTTAGTGTATTGTATTGTTGCATGTTGACACTGTAAGATCCATATAGACATCTTTTACTCTTCACGGTATTTATTGCACTCTGCAAATTTCAACTCTCAAAGGTGTTATTTTTTCATTGTATGTCTTTTCTTCAATACCCTTTACACTAGTAATTCATGAAAAAAAAGCATTGTATTCAGGAAGAGATGGGAAGAATACATACTGAAAAATGTATGTAGCTATAGAATACTGAGAAATTGCGTTAAAGTTGCTATACCTGATTTCTGTCAGTTCATTTTATAAACAGTTTTTGCAACTTTCAGAAGCAAAACTGGAGTTTTGCCATCACAACTAGCATACTAATACGTACTTCCTGATTATCGGACAATAAAATTATGTCATACTCCCTGATTTTGGGCAAGGGACAGATTTATACTTTTCACATTCAGTTGTGTAAAAACATGGCGTAGGATTAAAACAGCAATGTGGTTGTTGCACAGTTTGTGATCTTAATGTTTATTTATAACTAATTAGACAAGGAAAAAAATGCACTACCATATAGTTTGAAGCCTATATTACGTTATCAAATATCACAGTGCATTCCTCTGATTTTAGAAAAGTTACTGTATTCTGAATACCATCTGATTAAAGAGTAATTGTATTGGAATACAGCTACTCAAAATTAGTAAACTATTTTTAGTTTTTGTGTCTACTGCCCTCTCTATTTTTATCAGTTGCAACATGACACTAACATATAAGATGACTTGGTTAGCAATGAAGGTGATGGAGAAATACTTGGTTTCTATATCTAGCTGCCTTAGTACATGCAAAATAACTCAAATGTGCAGTTATGTTTTTGAGAAAGCAACAATTAAAATCTTTAAAAAAAAGCGAATGTATTCACGTTTCCATGACAACGCTGACAGTGCATCATCTACCATCTAAAATATTGCATCTGAAACTCGTGTCTAAGTATCCTCTATGGACCATGTCTCTGCAATGCCCAGCGCGAGTTATTATATTTAGCTTACATATTTCCAGCAGTAGCCTAGACCTGGACTGGACCCTGCCATAAATCACAACTGTGGCGAAAGTTGCATGGTGTTAAAACCTGGGAGCATAATTTATAGTACCGAATATCAAGTGTTGGATAGAATCATACAGTTATTTGTCTCAACCGAAAGCAATGCATACTACACAATTTGTAGTACACGAAGCTAATAGAGAAAAAATAACCTTTGCAATTACGCATTTTGCTTTGATTTTAGCCTAAAGAGCATTGGCAATACATCATCATGAGTTGGCGTGTTATGTTCTATGTAATGTGCTAGTTCTGCTCCGAGCTAATAGCATAGCGTTGTGTCCCCGGTGAGGTGGTAGCGGGGACCATGGCTTCATTGACATGCCTATTATAGTTTTGCAGTCTCACTGGCTGGGGCTGTTTCTGTTGGCTACTAGCATAAGGCTATTACAGCACTGCTCCATATGATGTAAAGAAATATTGAGGAATGTGGAGCCCGGTGATCCCAGGAGTTTCCGACCACCGGCCAGTGTGGAATTCCATGGATATTAAGGTTGCATGCATTGTAGAAGTAATGTAACAGGGTATTGACAATAGCATTATTATGTAATTAGGAGGAGGTCCATCATTTTTTATCATTTTGAAATCTATAATCACTCCAAGAAAGTGTATATAACAGACTCTTTCTATTTCATTTTCATTAATTGTAATCTTGACATCTTGTTGTTACTGACTAACATAAATTTAGTTTTGTCAAGAGTCAATGATAATTTATTCAAATCAAACCAAATCTTTAGGTTATGTAGTTCTCTCTCGCCACCACCATCCGCAGAGATTTTTTTTTAAGATTTTGGCCAGAGCTGTAAACTGTGGTGTAATCTGCTCACAGAATATAATTTATATAGAACAAAACTAGTTTAGGGCCCAAAACAGAACCTTGTGGAACCCCATAATTAATTTTCTCCAAATAAGACTCACCTCCATTTATATTAACACATTTATCTCTTTCTCTATCTAAGAACGTTCTATTCCCTTGAAACCATACTTTTCCAATTTTTGTAAATGAATTGTGTGGTCAATTGTATCAAATGCTTTTTGTAAGTCTAATATATCTGTGCTAAGGCAAAACTACATTCAAATGCTGTTGTGATAGGAATACACCATTGCTGACCTTTATAACTGACTGTAATCTTTTTCCTCTTGGTAAAATACGTTAATCTGTCTGTATATGTTCTGACTATATATATATATTTTTACATTTTTTAATCAAGTCTTGTAAACAACAACAACAACACATATTCCACTTTTTATTTATTGTAGGACAATTTAATGTAACTTTTCTGTTTCAGGGCCCGCTACCCGTTTGACTCCATGGAGGTGTATGGCATTAAATTAAGCCCACAAGTTACCAGATAATGCACCTTTAACTATAAAATCCTTTAATATTCTGACCATTTTGGAGAAGCTTAACATTGAATGAAGACAATTTCGAACTACTGTCATTACGGAGGTTATAAGTTCCATTTTAAGCTCCCACCTTTGGCCAGTGGTAATGACTTGTCTGGAATATCTCTGTAAAAATAAAGTATGGTCCTGGTAAATGTGCACTGCTGTAAGGCCTAAGAGACTAATTAGCAACAGCTGCTGTACTTTCTTTTTGGAGAAAGAAAAAGCGTAGATTGCTTTAGTTGTTTATATTTTATGTGTTCTGTGAGATGGAAATTCATTCATTTAGATGGCAAAAATGTTTACTCAATTGAATACTCCTTTCTCCATAATCGGATGTGAAGTCTAACGCTGATGAAGTTACTGTTTTGCTTTAATATACTAATAGGCAGTGCATCTAACACTTTTAATACAAACATTTTGTACTAAAGTGCCTAGGTTCAAACAAAGAATAACTGTCACAAGTGTGTGCATGAATATGTCTCAAGAACAATGACTAAAAAAAAAAAACAAACAACTGTTACCTAGATACTGATCAATACTAAAGCTAGTGTCAAAACTACATACTCATTTGACACAAGTATCAATACATATCCTATTGTCCCCCCCCCCCGTCTGCACTTTTTTTGATCCACCAGTCGTCACGAAACATATACAAATAGGACACAACTGGATGGCTCTATATCCATCTCTTCTGGTATATATGGGAGGTATAAGACTGCATTGTAATGTAAAAAAAAAAAAACATTTTGTGTTGATAATAACTTTCGTCTAAGTTAAAAAAAGTTGTTATTATAATTGCGAAATCAGTGTTGAGCACTAGCCACTACTGAAATGACTGATGGTGATCAGATTGGCCTGTATTGGCAGCCACATCACAACCAATAAGCCTGAGGGCAGCTGTGTCTAATCAGTATTATCGCTGTTTTTTTATATATTTCATTCTATCCATGTTGCAAATATTGATTGTACTTCCTTGAAATATCTTGCCTGGCAAATACAGATCTAGACTCCAATGAGGTTCTTCTGGTCTCTGTATTTTGACACAGAGGGACACCAGTCTGGTCACCACGCTCTCCGTCGCACCTCAAGCCAGAACCAAACATGATCGTGCAATCAGACTTCTTTAATTTCAGTGATGCATGTGAAACAAAGGAGCTCATTGGTCACCTGTCATTTACAAATAAAATTTCTTTCACCTAAGGAGCTCATGGTCACCTGTCATTTACAAATAAAATTTCTTTCACCTCAGATTAACAGAGTTTAATGCTTCACTCATTGATGGTTTTCAGTCCCCTATGATATTTCTGTCCTTTCTTTTTTTTCTTGTAATCAGCCATATGTTTTTTTTTTTATATGACCAGACCATGCGTGTCCCTGGTTGGCTAATCCACCTGTCAATCATGCCCACCTGACCTTGGGGAGATTCACCGGTGACTAGACTCACATCTTTGTAAAATATTGTAGAAGTGTGTATTCTGGATGCCAGGCAATGAACTAACCCCAAGAACAAGATCTTCCGCACTCTTCGCTGCCCTGAAGAGTCCTGGATACAGTCATTTCCTCTCAGCCTCTCCGCTCTCTCCACTCTCATTCTCTTCCTTCTCGAGCTTCTTTCTGAGTTACATCAAAAACTGAAGATGCTATCTATCCCCATGTCGACCTTCCACAAGTTACTCCACCGCTCTTTTGAAGACCTTCCATTTCCTCATCCCACAAAAGAGTACACTTTGTATCTTGGATTATCTTTGGGGGTCACCTCTCAGGCTTTCTGTTTGGTTACTATTATCTCTGACAAGACCCATAGATATGCTCACTTTAAGTGGACAATTAGTAAAATCACGCATACCGATCACCTAAAACATGCCATTTTAGCCATTTGAGTAGCCATTTGTACCTGTTACGAGAGGCTCAGTTTGGGACGAAGGAAGTAACAATAAACCAGATGTTAATGTTAACTAAAAAAATATTAATTGACAGAAAAAATAGGTGTTGAAAATAATAACAAACAAAAAATGGTCCAAATTTGGTCAAATATTTTCTACAAATAATAGATCATATTTTACAAGGGAACGAATTAACAAATTAAAAAGAAAACTAATGAACAAGTCAGTCTTAACTAAACTGGATTACAAACCATTTTTAAATTATACAAAATTTGTAAAAATAACAATAACCAACAAAAAATAAAAAAATAAAAAATCTGCATCTAGCTAAGTAACAACTAAAGAGACACACCCTTCAGATAGATATAAGGCAGTGTCCACCAGTAATCTGACCAGAACTGAAGAAGCGACTTGGATGAGCAGCCATATGTCTTCACTCCTACAACTTTTTGTCCAGTTGACAGATTTGAATTTTTCTTTTACTATGGATCATATCTGGATGACTGAGGGATGACACAAACATAAAGAGACACAACTAAACGGATGCAACAACGACTTTTACGGACGCACCCCACCCGGTCGAACTCCCGGGACTGGTGGAGGCGTAAGGTGCCTGTCCAACCCAGCGCAGGGATAGCAACAACCAACTATAGAGTCCGGTCATAAGTCTAATCAGCGAACCAGGATCTGGGGCTCACCAACAGAATTTGCATGCATAGAGACAAAGCCAAAGAGAATGTCTTCACCCTACAACTTTTTGTCCAGTTGACAGATTTGAATTTTTCTTTTACTATGGATCATATCTGGATGACTGAGGGATGACACAAACATAAAGAGACACAACTAAACGGATGCAACAACGACTTTTACGGACGCACCCCACCCGGTCGAACTCCCGGGACTGGTGGAGGCGTAAGGTGCCTGTCCAACCCAGCGCAGGGATAGCAACAACCAACTATAGAGTCCGGTCATAAGTCTAATCAGCGAACCAGGATCTGGGGCTCACCAACAGAATTTGCATGCATAGAGACAAAGCCAAAGAGAACGCAGGACCAGCATTTTTTGTCACAAGAGGACCTGTACCACATTCCTTTCATAAAAAAAAGTTTAAGTAATAGGAATTAGTGAGGTTATCTGCACTGCAATTCTCTGTTTTAGCATCCAGACAACTGAAGGAGTATGGTATTAGTGACTTTCAGATTTCAGAATACGATAATGTCATACTGGCAGATGGGGGCAAGAGCCAGATTTCCCTCTTGATTACATTCACTTTGCCATGAAATATCCAAAAGGTCAATGCACAAATATTCAACCTGATCATTTCTATTACTGACTAGAGCCAAGAACTCACTGTATTACAACAAAAATCTGCATTTTAAGAATATTTATTTTAGCTGCCCCAGATCTAATAGTACTGGCCTATAGAATGTTGTGACATCATCTTAAACCCAACAATTAAAGATTTCTACCTTGCATTTTTCCAATTACAGAATCAATGTACCTTGTTAAGCATTCTTACTGTGAGCGGGCTGCCTCTCCACAGATATGACCTGTAACTTGTCACCTGCTTGTCTCCATGGAGATAGTAAAGTTTAATACTGTACAGTGTAACATTCAAAGCAATAAAATCTCCATGGAGGTGGCAGAAGCTCCAGCAGAAAGGTTACATTGTGCACCTTAGTTATAACTTCTAAAATAACATTGCAAAGGTGTCAAAAGTATTTGAAAAAATAGTTCCCCTTTAACCATTAAATGTATATTATTCACTGTTGTTACATGCTTGTCTCCATGGAGATAGAAACGTTTAATGCCATACAGTGTAACATTCAAAGCGATAACGTCTCCATGGAGGTGGCAGAGGCTCCAGCAAAAAAATTACACAGTGCACCTTAATTATAACTTCTAAAATACCGTTGCAAATGTGCCTTAAAGTATTTCAAAAAGAGTTCTCCTCTAAGCGTTAGATGTATATTATTAACCATCGTCACCTGCTTGTCTCCATGGAGATAGAACAATTTTATACCCTACAGTGTAACATTCAAAGCAATAACATCTCCATGGAGGTGGCAGAAGCTCCAGCAGAAAGGTTACATTGTGCACCTTAGTTATAAATTCTAAAATGTCATTGCAAAGGTGTCTGAAAGTATTTAAGAAAGAGTTCCCCTTTAATCATTAGAGGTATATTATTCACCGCTGTGACCTCTAGATACCTGTTTAAGACCTTCAATATCGACACTGTAAAAACTAACAAGATGTTGTGGCCCGGCGATCCCTTTACGTGCACTTGTGGTTTTATTGGGGCAACCTTATTGGTCATCCGGCTACTGTCATATCTCAGAATTACATTCCCCCCTCCCCCCAAGTGTCAAGAAAACTGCAAGACCACACACTTCATGAAATGAGGATACATTGCACCTGGTTCATATTGGATTGCACTAGACATGTAATAAACTGGCTCTCCACGCATAAGAAATACAATGAGCGAATATAGTTCACCTCTTCCACACCTGCTGTCAAATAAAATGTGAAGATCCACCAAGATACCCATCCCAGCAGTAGTAGTAGTATTATGCATGTCAGATGTACTTTATTCAATGAAATAAACACATATCGCATTTGGCTTGATAACAGTGTCTCTGATTTATTTGTCCATAACCTGTGGCATTATCAAGATGAAAGTCCTATGTTTTATCAAATAATAATATGAATAATAAAAATGGATAGTAAAAACGTGACACATGGTTAACCCCTGTTTATCGCTGCTATGACATTGGTTTGGTGACTCCAGTGTTATTTATTTACACGACATGGCGGCCATTTTGGGTCTTAGTGCTGAATAGTTTCATGTTTTTTTCCAGATGTGTGGTTTGGTTGAGACCAGAGGTGGATAGAATAGCCAAAAATTGTACAAGAGTAGCGTTCCTACAAAATAATATTACTCAAGTAGAAGTACAAAGTAGTGGTCCAAGAAATTACTCAAGAGAAAAAAAGTATTTGGGAAAACTACTACTCAAGTAAAAATAACTTAAAGAGTAAATGTCGAGACGTAACATCTGATTAGAATTTGTGAAGTGAATGTAATTTGAAGAAGAAAACAAAATAATGCACAAATCAGGTATTTTCAAAAAGCAAACACAAAAATGCAAAAAAAATTACAATATATCTGAAGGAGTGGTGCAAGAAACACAAATGTTCAAATCATGCAGTACTTTTATCACTTGTAGACTTATGCACAGTGGAAAGAGTAACCAAAACTTTTACTCCAGTAAGAGTACTGCTCCTTCAATAAAATATTATTCTATATAAGTAGGAGTACGCTGATATAAAAGTACTCTGAAAAGTACATATTTTAAAAGTACATCTAACCGAGTACTTCCAACCTCTGTCAGTAATAAATTTGGGAACATGAGACAATATCTAATCATGTAAAATTGTGTATTCTTGTACTTTGCTCTCAACAATGCAATTTCAACAACAAACATGACCTGAAAATGTTCATGCATATACTTATTGTTGCAGAAGGGAGAGATGATTAAAGGTGTATTATGTAACATTAGTGGAACCTACTTTTCTCCAAAGAGATCAGCTCATTTTGCCGGCAATGTTCCTCAGTATGCCATTAATTGGTTAAAAATATCCTAGCCCAGGGGTCGGCAACCTGCGGCCTTGTATATATATCCTTATACTGCGGCTCCGCGTGGCTTGGGAAAATAAATTCTAAGTTTAATTGAAGTGTATTTTATGTGTTAGTTCTTTTTTTTTTCTTTTTTCTTTTTCATCGCTCAAAATAAGCGTCACACTCGCAGAAGCCGGTGTACCCGCCAAAATGCCTCACAAAACGCACTTGCAGGTGTAAGTCAACCTGATCTGGAGCTGGAGCTGGCTGACATAGCTGACAAAGATATGTGGGTGTCCAAATTTAAACGCTTGACAGAGGCTCTTGAAGATGTTGCCCATCAGAAGGCCACTCTTGTTCAAAATCACAAATGGAGTGATATTGAGAACCTTCCAAGACAAATTTGTGTTTCAAACATGGAGTGCCATCCCGAACACCTACATAAACATGAAGAAATATGCTTTTGGAGTCCTGTCGTTCTTCGGATCCACTATCCTCCATGTTAAAAACAAACACCACTCATGCCTCACAGACGGCAGCTCACAGTCCTGCGTAAAGATGAAAGTGACTTCTACAGCCCCGATTTGCAGATGCTGCGCACAGAGGTTCAGGAGCAGAAGTCCCATTAAGCAGGTGAAATAAATATTTATGCAGATATTTTGCTTCATGGATTTCATAGGCAACACACTATAGTTGTTTATACAAAGCGTAAAGGTAAAAGAAAAACCAATATACACAGTGTTATCTTCATATTAGATGTCGAAAAATATTTGCGGCTCCCAGTGTTTTTTTTTCCGTGGAAACCGGGTCCAAATGGCTCTTTGGCTCTTAAAGGTTGCTGACCCCTGCCTTAGCTCTACCCTCTTGCCTCTCCTCTGATTTGATTGAAAACTTGGCCTGGTGGCGTGGGTGCTTATCTCAGTGGAGAAAAATAAGTTTAATGCTGTACTGTGGAATATTTCAGGCAATAGCACCTCCATGGAGACAAACAGATGATGGATACGCCATCAGAAAACATCCATAATGTACCTTTAACAATAAAATATTAAAGGAACAGTATGTAAAAATTAAAATTTCATGACCTATGAATTCTGGAGGTTCTGAGCTTTCACATGAGGCCTGTCCATAAACTGAGAATGAGAAAAACTTGTATTTGTCCTCTAGCTACAGGTTAAGGCACTGGCAACGCAGGTTCACTTGTGATTGTAGTTCCTTGTTTAAAACTGTAAGAGTGGGTACATACAGTTCCTTAAACATTTAAGTATTTTTAATGTTTACCTATTAATCAACCTCTACAGGTCATTAACTCTACTCTATTACGCCCTAACAAAAAATTCCATTATTGGTAACATCACAATTCCCAACTTCATAATAACCTTGCAAATTCCACTCTGATAAAACTCCTGAACAGGCCTGGCGCTTGTATCAAATTAACAACAGTGCCTTGAGCTCCTCAGTGCACCCGGGCTCATAAAACCGCCCTTATTTATGAGTACCATTTACATACAAATCACTGTTGACGTTTCATCGCATAGCTCAGTGTAGACACTTCGCCGAGCTGAGTTCTGTGGTGGCTTTTTCTGGGTCACCCTCCGCTCGCCTTTATTGGTTTTTGTTTCTTGTTATCCAGCCGTTGCCGTGCGAGCTGTTGATTTTTGTACCTGACTGCCTCTGCCTTGTCTGCGGTAATGAGTGTGCGCAGGGAGATGATGTGCCTACATGCATGGCAAGGTCCAATGACGGGCCCGACAGACCAGCGCAATTGGATTCATGCATTTGAGGCTAGCTCTGAATCGGGTGCTTGTCCTTGTTTTAGCTCTTCTGTATCTACCAGGTGCTATTGTACGTGTTTCAGCAGTGCAGTGGTAGCATACGTTTATGTTACAGCATTGTTGTTACAGGGTTGTAATGGCATGGTTTCTAAAATACTCACATAATATCGAATCATCCAATACAACTTACAATACATACAATACATAAATGTAGCTCTATACACTGTTGGTACTATTCTAGCACCATTTTTTCACAGAGGGGTTAAATCTGCCATGGAAGACACAGTGTAATTGAATAAAATGTTATGTTTATTGGCAATTAGCTAAATAAATAAATAAGGAAACATTTGCTTCCAATACAGCACCATGGTTGAGTAGCTATCACTCTCGCCTCACTGCCAAGAAGGTTCCGTGTTCAACTCCTGGGTCATCCTGGCCTTTCTGTGTGGAGTCTGCATGTTTTTATCCATGTTCGGGTGGGTTTCCTCTGGGCACTCCGGTTTCAACCCAAAACATGCACAATAGGTCAAATCCTCTAAGATCTGAAAATGGGTACATGGACACGACAGGTTGCTCCAGCAATATGGAAAGATGGGTCAAATGCAGAGAACAAATTTGTCTCATGGGAACATTTAAGTGTACCTTCAGCTTAAAACATATTGAAATCATATAAATATGTTGACCCACATATCAATATTGAATTGTGAGAAAACTATTACCATTATTGCATCCCTAATGGTTACTAAAGGAAATATGTGTACTTAAGTGTACATGACCACATAGAAGCAGGTCATATCTGCCATTCTATTTGATTTGACAGCAAAATGAACACTACACTACAAAATGAACACTACGTCAGACTAGCAAGACACCTGAAGTACACCTGTTGGCAATGCCGACTGGTGTCGACAGGTCGGCAATGCCAACAGGTGTACTTCAGCCTATTTTAGCAGCAATATGGACTACTGAGCAGAAGGTAAGCGCATTTGTGGGCAGGGAAGATGTGCTTTTCTCTCAACCGGATGTAATAAAAGTTTGATTTTTACGGCTTGTTCAGCTGTTGTGTCGCTTCGACCAATCAGATTTAAATAATCGTTTTCCAATCACTTTCAGCGAGAGCCATCTCAGATTGATAATGTGTAGAGCTCAATTCAAAGTGCTACACATACCAATCAATCAAAATCCAAATTAGTTCATTTGATGTTCCAATAATTTATTCAAATAGATAATTTTTTCAGACCAAGGTTTCGACTGCTCATTAGCGGTCTTCCTCAGAGTGATCACATGATGTTGCTGTGACGTCTCTGGTCAGCTGATTTACACAGGTTTTGGTGCTGTCTTCCTACCGGAGGAGGCAGGACAACAGCACCATCTGCAGTCCAGCTTCAGAACAGTATCCCAGGTGTGTGTGAGTAAAGAGGCCCCCTCGTCCCGGTTTATAGTCCCGTGGGCAGATGGTCACAGCAACATCATTTGACCACTCAGAGGAAGACTGTGAGTGAGCAGTCGAAACTACCAGGTATGAAAACACACTTAACTTTGATCTGAAAAAAGAATCTGTTAGAATAAAAAGCTTTGTAATTAGATGCAGACAGCACACAGCGGACATATTTTGACCTCAAGAGCTGCTTATACAATACATCTGTACTGGGGCAAGACAAACTTTGCTCAAATACATGAAAAAAAAAAAAATCGGGTACAGGCTCTTCAAAGAACACATTATTAAAATACAGTATATACAGGATTCTCTATTGAACCAAAATCCTTGAAACAAACAGAATGTGATTATGACTTGGAAGGCCTCAGCAGAATTAGAGAGCGCGAGTGAATTGTTTCTGTGTCTTCAAAGAACAACATTTATTCACACTGAACATGGAGCGTTTGAAGGTTTGCGCTCCCCAGGGATCCTCTTTAAAAGTGGTGTAAGATTTTCAAGTGCTTTCTCAGCATGGAGCTCAGGCTTTTGTTGTGTTGAGTGCGACTTTCAAGCAAGTTCCATAGACTTATAAGAAGTTAATGCGCAAATAGAACAGTAGGTCTTTGTTCGTCCGACTATTTTCTTTTTCCTTATATATTAAGTCTGTGGTGAATGAGCTGACTATGAATTCACGCAAAGTCTAACAATGTTCAATAGATGGCAGCTAGGGGTAGACAACAAGGCCAAGTGTGGTATGCCAATGCATACAATTAGGGTATTAAATTTTATAAATATGATCTAGGTAGACATGTTTAAATCAAATATAGCTTTTACTGATTACAATTCTAATGCTGATTTATTCTTGAGTACAAAAGCAGTGGACATGATGGCCTAGTTGTTATAATGTGGTGTTTTGGTTCTCACGATGAAAAGCAGAATGATCCTCGCATGTGTCTCTCATTTGAGTTGCCAGTTTCAGTGCTAAAATCCAGAATTCATGCTTGTTTCATTAATCCATCCATTTTCTTCTGCTTATCCGGGGCTGGGTCACGGGGGCAGCAGTCTAAGCAGGGACTCCCAGACTTCCCTCACCCCAGACACGTCCTCCAGCTCCTCCGGTGGGACCCCAAGGCGTTCCCAGGCCAGCCGAGAGACATAGTCCCTCCAGTGTGTCCTGGGTCTTCCCCAGGGCCTTCTCCCAGTGGGACATGCCCGGAACACTTCCCTAGGGAGGTGTCCAGGGGGCATCCGAAACAGATGCCCGAGCATTTCATTAATACACTATATACAAATTGTCTTCTCTGAGCACTCAAAAATGCTCTGTTTGCATACTGGCTGTTTAGTTGTATCATAGCTAAAACTCCAGACTTCTTCTAAGCAGTTTTTAAGCTCATAAACCATAATTTAACTCGTTCTGTGGTCAAACTGTGTTCGCAATGAACGCATGGCTCTATTAGCACAGCATTCACGTAGGATACAGACTTCATTTGTTTACTTTCTAAATGCTAATAATGCTAATAATAATAATAATATGTTTTATTTATAATGCACAGAAAGAGTAAAACATTAAAAACAACAGAGACAATATACAGATAAAAGACAGGTAATGCAGATATAAACGGCTATAGGCTTTGCTGAACAAAAAAGTCTTTAGGTGCTAGTCCACAGTGCCCGCAATTCCTTGGGTAAGGTGTTCTAGAGGTGGGGGACAGCTGCAGAAAAGGCTCTGTCCCTCATCGAGCTGAGTTTCGTCTTGGGTGGACAGAGGTGGTATGAACTGTTGGACCGAAGAGATCTTGAGGTGGACTGTATGGTGAGGAGGTCTTTGAGATACTGAGGGGCGTTTCCGTGAATGCACTGGTGAGTGAGCAGGCAGAGGTTATATTCTATCCAGAGGTTTATGGGAACCCAGTGGAGAGTCTGTAGTATGGGGGTGATGTGGAAACTTGCATGCCCCCATCAGTAGTGGCAGCACTGTGTTGAAGGCTTCTGTCAGGGATCCCGACAAGGAGTGCATTGCAATAGTCCAACCTGGAGGAGACAAAGGTGTGGACCAGCTTCTCGGCATCACAGAAGGAAAGGGGTAGGCGGAGTTTGGCTATGTTTCTCAAATGAAGAAAAGCAGTTTTGGAGAAATGTGGAAATGTGAATCAAATGTGAGGTGGGTGTTAAATTTGGCGTTTTTTAGGGAAAGTGGGACTTGACCATTTTGGGGGATTGATTAATCATTGTATGAGGGGGATATAGCAGAAGCATTGAATTTAAGAAGGGGGATGGAAAGAGGATCCAGGACCCCGTTGCTGACAGCAGAGGGAGCTCCATCACCTTAATGTCTCATTGGAAGTTTATTTGTCTGACAGCACAGAGATGCATACATTTATTATTTACAACAGTTGATCCATTAGACTATTCCATTTCGATGACTGAAACTATCTTACCCCATACTCTTTTTACTCCACCACGTCATCAGGTGGTTTAGCTGCTCCGCTCCTCGAGATAACAGCGGTAATGTAGAGCCTGAGGCAGCTCTGAGTGAGGGCGCACCTGGGACCATGAATGTGGGCAGGACTTTGGCACGAAGCCGCCAGCCTTCTGTGCTCCGAGCCAGCTGTTGTTTTATTTATCTATCTGCGAGTGTGGGTGACCTTTGGAGAAGAGACCACCCTCCCTCTCCGGGCTCTCTGTCTGGTCCCTGTCGCATTCCCCAGTTGAGGGAGGAGATGGAGAGCTGTCACGGTGTCAAGACTCAATGTGCTGTCCCATTCCTATTTGCACGGTTGTGTGAGGGAGAAGCAAAGTAAATTAGCTAAAACTTGTTTGAGGTCAGTTCAAGTTAGCAATACATACCACATGTTCGCTCGATAACTACTCTTCTTCACCACTGGACTGGCAGTGAGTGGTCTGAGCTCCTCTCATTACATTGAACTATATGGAATAGTTGTGGCCACCAGATCGGAGCTGCATGGCATGCGGTCCGAGGGTGAGTAACTTTTCTGGTAGAGTGTCCCCTACCTGCTTGCCTCCATGGACATGTTCATGTTTTGCTTGGAATTGTCCACACTATGGCATTAATCATGGATAACATTAATCATGGAAACACACAGCAACAAAGTGGATCATTCAGATGGGTTCATATCAGAAAGCCAACATAACTCCAATATGGCTTGCACCACACGTTTCAGGTCTTTATCGCAATGCAGTATGATGTTATTGAGGTTATAGCACAAATGTATCGTCTAT
>KN473523.1:37020-64520 GCA_000787095.1 Periophthalmodon schlosseri
GCAGGAGGTCTGAGGGCCAACAAAAAGTAGTCCGACGTCTGCATAGTTTGGAGAACCCTTGCGCAAGGATGCAACAATGCAAAGGCAAGTACTGGGGATCAACTCTTCAACCTTATGGCTTGGAGTGAATATTAAGGTTACGGTAAGGTTAAGGTACACTTTATTGTCCATGTATGGAAATTTGTCCTCTGCATTTGATCCATCCTTCATTGCTGCCTGGGGACCCATCTCCAGATCATGAGATAGGCTTGGTCAGGACTACCTTAGCTGGAGGATTTATACTGCGCATGTTTTGAGTTGATGGGGGAAACCGGAGTACCTGGAAGAAACCCACCCAAACACAGGGAGAACATGCAAATACTCCACAGAAAGGCGAAAGGCCTGGGCAGTTTGGGCCTTTCTGGATTCTTCTTGATATGAGGTGTGAATGCTAATCATTCAGCCAATCTTTGCTCAAATTGTAGCTGTAATACATTTGTATAAATTATAATGACATTTGATTTGCGTGTTGAGGGATTTATATTTTTACGAAAGGTACATTTTCAAAAACAACATAATGTTTGGTGGATAAATTCTGCCTCTCCACTAAGACAGAACTGAACCATTGTCTGTTAGCATGGGATATTGACCGCCATTATCTGCAAAGTTATTTGAGCGCGCGGTCAGTGAAGTCAAAAGCTGATTTACATACACACATGACCCAGCCCTCTCAGCGGTAATTCACAGGCTGCTGTCAATAGTTGGATCCCACTGCCACTTTTGGGAACAGAGCCATTTGGGCTAATTCCACCATAGTAAAGCTAATGAAGACTTTTAAAACTTTGACTGCCCAAAAACACTTGTAGCTGTAGAATTTGGAAACTACAAGGAAAGGGTAAAATTACAAACATGCATTGGTATATTGAGTAGGATCTAGAGTATAGTTATCAGCATAGTAAAGTAAAATGACTTTTTGATAATAACTACTTATTAACAATTTGTAAGCAACGAAACTAATTTGCAAATCCCAAAGTATAAGCAAAACTGAGCTTTTTTTTCTTACTTACTTTTTACTTACTGTCACACTTGGCCTTCATATAAGCCACTTCTATAGCCACAACTGCTGGGGCATAGAGACAGAAATGTGGGTACCATTCTTTTCATCACCAGTTACCACTCTAATACCACCTTCACATTTGCCTGTCTAGCAATGAATACACACTCCTGCAATACTTTGCAAAAGTCGAGAATCTTGACAATAGTCTTATCTCCCTGAGCTCAAGTGGTCATCGACAGGTGGATTACCCAATGAGAGACACGCATGGTCAGTTCGAGTCAAAACAAACATGGCGGCTTAGGAGAAAAAGTAAAGGAAAAACAAAGGGGACTGAACCGGAATGTGAGGCAAAAAAAACAAAAAAACAAAACAAAAGGAGACTTGGGGAAACTCACCAGAGCTAAGAAAAGGAAAATCTAAAATCTGCCATATCAGATCACTGTAAAAAGGAATAACAACATTATGGACTCAGATATGGGTCATTGGATCAGAAAACAAGTTCACACTGAATTAGGCATTGTACCTGATGTTTAGATTCTTAAAAATGTGAAGAACAGAACTAGTTCATTTTAAACAGTTTGCAGTGGTCCAAAGTTATTCCTCACTTACCTTATGAGCATCATACTTATTACCATGAGTTTATGCTTTTCACAACTCTCAGAGACCAGTGCAGAGTTTTGCTGACGGTGAAGCTAACAACAACTTACATACAAACGCGCACTTCCTGATTATCAAACAACAAAACCTAAGTTGTAAATGATGTCTCAGCTTCTTCTTAGTGAAGTATCTGGCTCAAGAATACAACGACAACTTGCAATCCTGGTAGCAGCACTTGAACTGACAACTCGGTCCCATACCCAGAGCCCATACAATCAGGGAATCAAACCAAGGAACTTTTTGCGATATGGATAAAAACTTAACTTCCCCACTCAGTCATGCTGATGCCTGGAGTGAGCGCAGCTCTAATCTCTCTCCTGCAACATCACAAAGAGGTGAGCGAGTGAAACATAGGGTTACTATGGCGATATGACACAGCCTCAAACGGCTGTGGAGCTTGAGGAAACAGCTGTTATTAAACCGCAGATGAATACACTGTATGCAGAAACCAGCATCAGTGTAATCAGTACTGCCCTGCAATAGGGCACAAAACGACACAAAATACAGAGAGGAATAATGGTATGTACTGCAATGATGAGTGTCATTACCAGCAATGTTAAAGGTGCACTAACTATTCTGGTGAACGGTCTGCCAAATACTGAGATAATTTGCTATATTTGACTTTTGACACAATGCATACAATGGCTACACTAAGTTATGTTATCTAAAATAAAAGGGATCCACACCAGGGTGCCCACCCTGTTGCCCTTTGGACCCACCTCTGCCAAAAAGCAACTTTTTGTTTTAATATGTCAAATATTAAAGTTTTTTTTTATGTTTTTGTTTCTGAGATCAGAGATAATTTTGTGCAAGATTCAGGCCCGCTATGGTTATTCACTTACTCACTTGTTTTATCACCAAGACAAATGACCATGGCAAAAAGAAAATGACTCTATACTATGGTATACTAAACTGTATTTTCAAACGTGGCTTCTTCTCCTCTTTACACTTGTGATTCGCTTTACAGGCTTGTTGAAGCCTCTCAAAGTGCTACAGTGTAGTCACTATTCATTCACACCGTACTTGGTGGTGGTAAGCTGCCATTGTAGCCACAACTGCCCTGGGACAGACTGGCGGAAGGGAGGAACAGTTTTTAAAATATATTCAGATGCTCTATTTACACTACCTTGAAGTAATAATAATGCATTAATCATGTATCGAGCCTTTCCACAGCCTCAAAGTTGCTTGACAATACTTTACTCTACCATCACTATTCATGCCCTGTGCTTGGTGCTTCTAAGCTACTTCCACAGACACTTTCGCCTTAGGTTAGACTGGGCGGAAGTGGGCTGCCAACCTGTGCCATCGGCCCCCCCCGACCACCACCAACACTCACACACACACCGCATTCAAGCTACACAGTCTTAATACACAAGCCACTTTAGTCTTTAATATTCCACCTGAATTCCATAACTTTGCTGTACAACAGACACTATTTTGTATTTGTTTAGTATTTCTTTGAAAAGCATTGCTGTTTTGTTGTTCTGTAAGTAGACCTTAAGGCACCTACACAGCCAAAATGTGTTATTATTATAAGTGACAACATTCTTAAGCTTCCATAAAATGCTTTCAGGCTTTTCATTTATGTTTAGATAGCTTCACCTTGGTGCTTCGCATTGCATAACAGAATGGTTATATAAACCTCAGTACCTCAGCCATAATTTCTGTAGCAGGTAGCAGAGGATGCTAAGAATGCTGGGGGCACTGAGGAGAGAAGACATTTAAATGAGGTTAATACCAATAACTGCTAACACTGAAATTGCTTAGCTCCATTCTCCTGGATTATTACTTTACTTACTTTAATAGACTGCATCTCATATCAAAGGTCCACGCCACCTACTTGTCTCCATGGAGATGTTATTGTTTTGCATGAAGAGAATCTTCCACAATATGGCATTAAACTTATCTATCTACATCCTCAGGCCACGTTACAAGTCAGATCTGTGGAGAGGTCACCCCGCTCACAATAATAAAGCATTTTCAAGATATCTAGGTTGCAATAAAAACACCCATAACTGCATAAACGTGAGGTGGATAACTTTACCTAGAATGTACCACGCAATATGGTCTAAAAATAAAATCTCTATGGCGAAATAAAAGTTACATACTGCACCTTTATGATGAACATAATTATTTAGTAAACTTCACAAACACTTTTTCAGTCTTCATAAATGTATTTTGTAATTCTTATTATAGATTTCATATCTATAACAGTCTTGTTCATATGTGCACATTGGTTATAGAGTATCTAAGACAAGTAAGAACCAATGATATGACTCCATGTTGGCTCCATGTTGGCTCCAAAAAGTTCTACCCATTTTAAAAAGTTTTCTTGACCTAGTTTGGATTTAAATGCTCTTCTGGGTCAACTTGACAAGACAAAACTCTGCCCAAACATCTTCACTGTTTTATTCTATCCATTACCCCAGTTTGCTAAACATGTATATTTTAGTGTTCTCGGGTGGAGTAAACGTGATTATCTGTTCTAAGTGCAAGACAGGTCCACTTAAATGCACATTTCATGCTCCAATGGTAATCACCTGTGTAATAAGTAGCACACTGGCTCTGAGAGGTGTCCAAATGGAGTTAAAAGCTTGCCGTCCTTATGTACAGACAAAGTGCATCCTTGACATTTAAGCAGGTCCTAATGGGTCTGGCTTCATTGAATTTATTTTAAATTTACTTCAGTTAAGGGTCAGCAAACCTTGGCCTTTTGAGAATCATTTTTGGAAAGACAAATGCCAGAAATTTCCCATCAAGGCAATTTTTAGCTTAGTGAAGTTTATAGGAGACCTTAATTATACAAAATACAATCAAATTTAATTCTGGACTTTGAAAAGCAAATTATGTTACTTACTTCTTGCATGTGTTTTTATTGCTTTAAAAGTGACTTGAACAACATGCATTTTTACTGTAAGCAAGCTCACCTCTACACAGATCTGATCTGGTGCCGTCATCAGGTTGTGTCCATGGAGAATATATTTTAATACCATTACTGTGAATCATTTCAGGTAAAGCATTAACATCTCCGTCGTCTTAATGCTATGCCAATCGAGGCTAGCAGTTATAGCGATTAATCTGCAACCAGGACCCATATTTGGCAATCCAGGTGCGCAATTAAAGATCCAGTCAGGAGCAAGGTTGTTTAAGGTACTCACCCCTTCCCGCTCGTCCTGCTGGTTTGGCAGGGGACTGGCGCTTAGCAACGTGCTGTGATAGCTGTCAATCAAATCTGTTAATAATGCTAGCGGGAGCAACCTTGGGGAAAGAAGGCCCCTGACTGGTCTGTTGTCAGTGTCCTTATCTTTATTTACTGACGAATCACAGCTACAGAGAGAGGGCTTCGATTTTTCAATAGAAGTCAATTGTAACTAGAACTCGAAGTAGGAAGTGAGCTTATGTAGGAAGTGAGGTCATGCTCACCTGTTGGCGTACATTTTTTCTCTAGGGGCGATAGTAGCTCAGGGGCGACTGTAACTCAAGGGCGACAGTAGCTCAGTTGACAGTGTTTGTCCACTGATCTGAAGGTTGGCGGTTCTAATCCTGCTCTCGACATTAAAACATTTTTGGGAGAGCGGTCAGATCTGCTGGTCCACAGGTTGGCAGTGCAATTCCAGGTCGGCAAAACACTTAACCCACCTCACCCCCAGTGTTTGCGCACACTGGTGTATGAATGTGTTTGAATGGGTGAGTGGTTCCTTGATGTAAAGCGCTTTGAGTGCCTTGAAGTTGGAAAAGCATTGTATAAAAATGTGACCATTTACCCTTTACCAACAGAGGGCGCTTGGACCTCATTTCCTTTTTTTGTATGAAGCCAAAAACAATGGGAGCATAACAGATACCTCAGCTTGTGGGTAACCTGTCATTATAAACCATTGTTCCATTTTTTTGACAATGCTATATTTGCCAGAAACAATAATCTGAGTACCCCCTTCCCCCCATTTGCTCCCCGTGCTAAGTCACTCCCCCTTCAGAGCGCTATCACAGCACAATCGTGTACATTTTGCTAATGAAACTACTGCACATCGCATCAGGTTTGTGAAGTTGTAGTGTATTGTTTTGTATCATGCTTTTGTATACGTATGGACAATTTACGTGCGGGGCCATTGGTGACGGGGCTGAGTCTTGGACAAAATTGTACAGCTAAGCGTAAGGAGGGTTCGAATTGTGCCCGAGAGAAACCGCAAAATTACTCAGACATGCATGGATGACGTATAAAACCTCTTCAGGCATGTGTTTGATGAGGTAACGACATTACAACATGGTAGAAAGCTCCAAAAAGTCGATTTGGCATAATACCCCTTCCTTAACAATACCTTTGTTAGAATTGTTTGGCTTCACCTAAACGTCAGATCAGTGTGTGCAGACCGTGACATTATATTTCTCTATCTTATGCATTTGTGTGGAAACAGATGCAGGGAAATGCCACAGCGTCCCACCGAAGCCATTATCAAAACAGAGCATCAACTGTGAGCTGCTTCAATGTGGCATTCCATTTTGTTGGTATTTACAGCAGCACGCTAATTTTTCGTAATGACTTTTTCTTTATTTAATGACCATGCCCACTCACTCAGTCCATATCAATTCAGAGCTAATAGAGCACAGGGAAAGCTATTTGAATTCTAAATACCACCAGCTGTGTGGCTTGGTCAATAGACAAATAAAGCATTTCATTGTTGTAATGTTGTAATGAAGGTATAAAGAGTCTGAAAAATAGCTTTGTATTGTATTGTCTGCAACATTAATGAATTATTGGAATAAACAGATGATGATAAACTAATAGCTAAGATAGAGTAGCTGATTGAGGTTAGCAGAACGCCTATGCCGGGGTTCAAATGTGGAAGACTGCTAACCCAGACATAAAAATGAGCAGTTCTTTTACTATTTTCAAAAAGCATTGTACACTTCTTCAGTTAACAAATATGGCTGTGAATGAAATTCGTTATAGCTTTTTTTTTCACTCTCTTTTCTTAAATGTGTAGCATGTAAATTAGGCGGCCGTTGATAAGCTTTGAACTAATACGTTTTCTTCTTCCCACTCCTTTTCAAGCTTAAATAAGAAAAAAAATGTGATATGTGCATTAAGTACTGGACACATGCGTTCACTGATCTGCTCGAAATGAATAAATAAAAAATAAACTTGGTTATCTACACTGAGAAACGAAAGTGAGTCAGATAGATTTTAAATACATCTAAAAAACACATCTATATTATTTTATGAAGGTATTTAGGAAGAATATTTGTAAAATTGTAAAATCAATCTTGTCTTGTCACAGTATCTTCAAACCATCATCAGTCACATCCCCTTTTCACCGCCCTGTGGACAGCTGCGGTATCAACACGTGTTAGTGCACAGAAATATGTTTTTGTATAAACAGCTACAAAATAACAAACGCAGCAAAAAGTATAGATTTTCTTTTTTCAGTTACACCAATACACAGTTTAAACCAATACATATTAAAAGCGCTGTAAATGAGTTTACAAGCACTTTTCACAACTTTCAGATGCCAGAGCAATAAAAATGGTAAATTGTCACATTTATATAGTGCTTTTCTACCTTCTAGGCACTCAAAGCACTTTACATCAAGGAATCACTCTCCCATTCACACACACATTCACACACCAGCATACAAAGACACTGTGAGCGAGGTGGGTTAAGTGTCTTGCCCAAGGACACAACAACAGCATTCATCTGTGGGATGAACCTGTGGCTCAGTGGATCTGACCGTTCTACCAATGTTTATATTGGGATCAGATCGGATCAGAGGACAAACATTCTATCAACTGAGCTACTGTCTCCCAGCAGAGATTAGTGTCATGGTAAAGCTAACAAACAGTAGCATGCTAACATAAACACTCTATAACTAGATGCAGAAAGTAGACATTGGTCTTATTTTCACCCTAAGAGCTTTTACAATATATCTGCACTGGGCAAAACTTCGCTGTCCAGCCAGAACCACACGCTTTGACTAAACTTTACAAAGACGAGTGGGTCTGGAACCATATCCTGTCTCTCTGATTCCAGATTGACAGGCAGATTAAACAATCAGAGAGACACATGGTCCGTCTGAGTCAAAAGAAACGTGGCAGCTTACGAGTAAAAAAGGAGAAAAAAATAATGCTGTGGACTAAGAAACAACACAGACTTCTAGAGAATCAACAATCGAAGCTCCAAACTCGTATTCATCTCAGGTTATAAAAAGTCATATATTTTGTCCTGAATACGAGAATTTTCGAGAGGAGATGTCTTCGAGAAACACGTGCTACAAATTAGCGGCTGTGGTTGGACCATCCCAAGTTAGGACGGAGGTTTGTCACGCTCTATGGTCCCACTCCAGACCCTTTAATATGAATGAGCAGTTTATGTTCCCTCTTTCCTCTGTTTGCTCCGTGTCAGTAAGTATTAGGTCTGCTAAATGGACAGCCTGATAGCGAGTCTGGACAGAACCAGTGCAGTGAAACAGATGAAGAGCAGCAATAACACTTGTGTTTAGAGCCGCTCCTCTGGCCTTGACGAAGAGGATGGTGCAGCAGAGGAGAGCATTAGGCCTGGAATTAAAGACAGCGTGGACTGACGTATTGTGCTGAGTAAATGTTGTGCGCCTGGTCTGGTAAATAATGTACTAGAATGGAAGCTACGTCAGGTAAAAAGCGTTTCTTTTTTCCTTTGTCATGTTTTTAAGTACAGTAATGAACAGGCCTATGGGAAACATCCTCTCAAAACCATCCTGATCTAGAATTTATCTGGGTGAACGTGAGAAGTGTCTCTGCCGGAAACAGTGGGGGATGCTTTGACAATAATATGCAATATATTTATGACAAACTGTTGGCCTAAATTGTGTATATAGAGATATGTATATAGCACACTAGTTTTACTGACGTTCGTGAACAAGTCAGCTCTTTTGAACGGTTCCTTAACGTGAACGATTGGAACCGGATCAAATTTTTTAAAAGAACCAACTTTTTCTTTTCAATTTGTATGCATTTTTACACTGGTTAACGCTGAACCAACATAAGAATCAGCACAGAAGCAGAGCAGGCAAAACGAGTGAAAAAAAAAAATAAAAAATTTGGCATCTTAATAACAGTTAGTGTTTTTAAATAATAATTATTATGGTGGAACATTTTATTTAGAATTTCATCATTTCAAAAGGCAAACACACTCCCACTCTCAGTTTGAACCATTTTAACCTGAGTCTGAAAAAAAAAATATTCAAAAATCAACATTTGCGAGTGTAGCCAGCGAGTAAAGTGGCTGTTGCATTTGGGGGAAAATCATATACTATACCCAGATGCATCAATGGGAAGTAAAAGAAACGTGTTTTTGTTTTAATTTTAGGTTAAATTAAGTATTGTCTTGTCAGAATTTTCAGTCCCACCCCCAGACGAAATGCCAAACTTTTAGGGAACATATGTCATTGTCTTATTTTTATTTTTTTTCAAGCTAAGGGCTACACTTTTCAAGTAAGTGTGTGCGTTGCTTCTGTGTTCATGTGAAAAAAAAAATGAATAAATAAAATTGAACATAAAGGAAAGAAAATTAGCCAGTGTCTTCCTTCACTCAACATAGCATACAGCCTGTGTCAAAGAAAAAAAAACAAGTTTTGTTTTTTTTTGTTAATAGTAGCAGTCAAGGCCAATGCGCTACAATTTTTTTATTCCTATTTTCCATTATAAAAGAAACAGCACACTCAATCTACTGTGGAACTGCAAACACTGGAATGCAATGAAAATAAATACTTTCTCTGAGCTCTACAAAAGATAATTTTCATGTCATGATGTCCCGATGTCATGACATTGTGCTTTTATTTCATCTTATCTATCTATCAAATACAGAATGTTTTTGTTTGTTTTTTTATGAAGTTGAGGACGTTCCACAAAAACTATGAGCCCATTAAGCAATGCTCAGATATCGTTAGATGAAGTCACACTAACAAACACTGTCGCATTGACCTAACGTGTGTGTCCCGGGATAATGGAGGAAGACAGTGTACCACAGAGAGCTCACTGTAACACAGAAGAAACGTGTAGACCCACATGCTGCAAAGAAATCACACCTATAACCTGGTGGTGTGAGGAGCAGCAACATCCCACCTGACATGTTATTCTCTGCATTATTCCTGAAAACCAAAAAAAAGAGAAAGAAAGAAAGATTCAAGTTGTTTTTTTTTTCTTTTAGTGGTGTAACAGGGAGGCAGTGGCTTAGAAGGCTGCTTGCCCTCAAACCAAAAGGTGTGTGGTTCAATCCAAGTTCAAGTCACTGCATTTTGACGGCATTGTAACGTTGGGTTAGTGTTGTCATAAAACTCACAAATGTCAAAGTCAGTTCTGGCAGTTGCCCAGCTTGGGGCAGCTGTGTCTCCAGACATGAATAGCTCACTTCAGTGGCACTTTTTTTTTTCTTTGGTAGTTTGCAAGCAGAAATTCTTGCATGTTTTCAAAGAAAGTGTATAACCTTTTTAGCTGAAAAAATAGATGAAAATAAATGCAGTTTTTTTTTTTGCTTTTTTGTTATATTCCACTGAACATCTGTCCTTATTGTGAATGGACTTGCATCTCCACAAACCTGACTCTTACCTGGCCCGAGGAAGGCCTCCTCATTCTTGTTTGAATGGGATGGTTGTTCCTTTAGGATAAATTAGTCCACAATATGGCATTAAATGTATCTATCTCCAAGGAGAATGTTTGGAAGTATGATTTTAACTTTCTGTTTCCATGCAGGTGACGTGCCCTCCAGAAAGTTAATGCACAATGACACATTCTACTAACATTGGCAAAAAAACTCTTCAACTTTAAAGCATGAGGCTATATGCAAATCACTTTACAGTAAACAATTATTATAACTGTCTCCACTGTGAGAATCCTATGTTAACAAGTCTCATATTATGCATCACCAGTGCTATGTGAATGATAACTTCCTCTCATGAAACCAAAACAACAAAAAGTTTACCATCTAATTTGAAAGCAAACTATCCGAAAAAATGTTTTAATTGTGTTTTGAATCTGGCAAAATCATTTAGGCGTTTGACAGATTTTCATGTTTTTCTAATTACTTGGTTTGGTGGAATAGTACCTGTGGTTAATATTCATTATAGTTTTACATCAGTCAAGTGGCAGTTTGTGGAAAAAAAGTTGAAAAGAAAAGTACAAAAATACAGGCAGTAGTGGTGAGTTCTTAACTGAGTACCTCTAAGTACACCAAAAATCACATCAAAAATAAAATACAAGTTAGGCGTAAGGGAGGCATTTTTCAAACAGATTTGACCATCATTTGACAAAATAAAGGTGTTGTCCTTTATTTTTATTAGACCAACCATAACTACTGTGCAATTTAGACTTATTTTGGCCCTTGTTAACATTATGGTTGCTTGGTAACAGTTATGGTATTACCTCTATGTAAGTTATATCTGCTGCTCTTGTCCATTGTCTAACCAGGAAGTAAAATGTAAACATTGCCTAAAATAAAACAAAACACGTTGATAAAGGCCCTTGGCAAGGGGTGTCGAGGGCCTTTAAGGGGTGCCACCGTGACGAGGGCCTTTCAAGGGGTGCCACCGTGACGATCCTGCCTCTAGTCCCCGTTTACATCGCCCCTCCCCCCAATATCAGGGTCTATGTTATTACTCCATTCATTCCAGTGAGACATTTTCTTACATTTTCACGCATGCAGGGTTGGAGATAAAGGTATGTCCTCATTGGGTTTTTTGTTCAGTATGTTCTGAGAAATATGAGTACCAAATTTCAATGGTTTATGAAAAAGGAAAATGTTTGACCCCATTCAAATGTTCAAGGGGGCGCTGTGGAGCCATTTATATCATAGCCCAATAAATTGTATATCATTACGCCATTGCATCTTTTCAAACTGGCTAATGTTTTGCGGGATTGCCACACCCACATTAGACATTTTATTAAAAAAATTAAGTTATTATAACTTTAGACAGCACAAGGGTTTTTGATACTTCGATTACTTTTGGTCCCGTTTCAATTTAAAAATATAGGCGGAGATATCACAGGTATGACGTGTATGTTTTCTTAGGTCCCAGGTTCCACCCGATATGTCTGATTTCCTGTAGGGTTTAGGGCGGGGCCATAATATACATTTTTACTTGGCTTGACATGGGCTATGTCTCTACAAAGTTTTGAGTTTCTAAATTTTAAAAGCAATAGAGTCATCTAATTTACCCGTAATATATTTTAAATTTGAGCTCATCGAGTTCTAATTTTTCATACCAGTTACTTGCATGTCTGGTCTTGTTTACTACTTGATTTTTGCCATTTTCCGAGCTCCGCATGCAGTTTGAATTAGTCCCTCGCTGGGACGTCGTCCTCGGCTCAGACTTAATTATGTTAACCATGTTTTAGTGAAAGTAGTGGCCTATTATGTACTTAAATCCAGAACAGTGACCAGCCAAGTCTCTTTAGCCAAGTCTCCTCTCATACATTTTGCAGGGGCTCCTCGCAGGCACTACATTTCGCACAATCCGCATAATACACACATCCGCAGTCATGGAAACAAATGGTCCACCTCCCCCACAATAAGTTTTATGGAGACGCGCACAGAATTTGTCTTGGATGGTTCTTCGCTGGCCTCCGAAGTGAAATAACCCAGGATGAATAGTGGTCCGGTGCCGCGGCTTAAACTCGGCAACACATTCGTTTCCACGGCAGCCATGTGTAATGCAGGAGGGCTATCTGGTCGGATTCTAGTTTGTTTTAAGAGAAAAAAGTAGTACACCGGACATAGTGCAGGTGCAAAGACATCAAGGCAATCTGAAGCAAGTCGTATTTTTAGAGGAAAAAATGTGTAATGATAAGTAGGTTGCATAGACGAGCGTTTGGTGCTAGAAAGTTTAAACCATACTTTGAAACATTCCCAGAAAACAAGCCCAGAATGAAATCTGTATTTTTTATACAGAGGGATATCAGTTTGGTCCCCAGTCCCTCCGTCACGCCTCGAACCAGGCTCAAACATGGCCGTGCAATCAGATTTGTTTATTTCAGTGACGCATGTAAAACAAAGGAGCTCACTGGTCACGTATCACTTTGAACAAAATGAAATTTCTCTCACCTCAGACTGAGTGTAGCGCTTCGCTCACTGATTCTGCAGAAATCTGTGATGTTTTCCGTCCTCTGCGATATTTTTTTTCCTTTATTTTTTTTCCTTATAAGCAGCCATAGTTGTTTTGATATGGATGTGCGTCGTCCTAATTGGCTGATCTACCTGTCAATCACGCCCATCTGAACTCAGGGAGATTTAAATGTGACCAGACTCACATCTTAGCAAAGCACAAAGCCACAAAGCTCCTAAAGCCAAAACCGGATGTGCGTCACCGTCTGCCATGATAAGGACTGTCCGAATAGTCCGCTGAGTTAGGAAGGAGTTAGGAAAATTAGCCTGTATGCTTCCGTTCATAGCCCCTTTAGCATAGGAACCTCGGGAGCTTCCTAACCAGCAGTAAGGAGCTATGAGGCATCCCACAATACAGTGCGCGTTTTCCCCGAAGTTTTCCGAACACAGTCGATCTCTGCACGAAGAGTTTGTGACGCATTAAAAGTTGCATTGCCTCAGACTTTATACAATAGGCCTACAACTATGTGGATAAACCCGACTTTATATAAGAAGGAAAATAAAAGCGTTCATGACCATCACAGCTTCACACGCTATATTCTGACACTACATAATGACATGAGGTGAGATTTGCACACATTGTTTACATTTATAGAAACAAAACTTGAAGCCACATGGGTAATTTGCATAAACTCGCTGATGGAGCCCCATTTACCGCTCTATGCTCGGCCGCAGATGGACTAAACGACGGGATTTGATGGAATATTTGTGACAGAGCAGAGGCTGCAGCTGATGGTGAGTCTGGAGAATATTTATTCTCTTCTCTGGGGCGCATACGTTATTGTTGGATGAGGTTCAAGTTTAAACTTTTCCACAGTCAGATCGTGCAGCGTGGGGTTTATTGCAGAGCGTTTTTGTTCAACAGAAGCATCTTTTCTCATATGCAAACACTCGGGTTACGTAAGTACACTGTCATATTGAAATTCTCATTTAAATCAGCGCAGTAGAGGAGAATTAGGAGCACTTATTGTAGTGCGTTTTGTTTTGTGGGTGTAGTTTTTCGTTAAACAGCAGTAGGACCGAGCGACTTCTCCGTTGGTCCCGCCGCTGGTTAGGACGATCAGATTCACTCAGCTGCTCCTTCTCCTACCTGCCTAAGACTCTTATAACTGACCATCTGACGTAGCTCCAAAGGTAAAGGAGTTAATATATACGAGCTATGGAGCTATGGTAAGATATGATAACCAGCCTGTATTCTGCCCAGGCAAGAAGGTTGTAGCCAAAGGAACAACGTTTCCATGGCAACAAGAAGCTGCAGGCCATCCTTCAGGCTAAGTAAGAGTCAGGTTTGTGGAGATGCAAGTACACTCACAGTAAGGACACAGTTGTTGTTTTTTTCAATGCAATAAAAACATCTGAAATAATAATAAAAAAAATAAATACAAAAAAATCATGCTTTTATGTTATTTATTTATTTTATTTATTTTTTTCTGGACAAAAGTTACATACTGTGGCTTTAAATAGAAAAGTTGTCAAGTTTGGACATCCCAATACACTGTAAGTTATACAAAAGTGGCAAAAATAAATAAAAGTAAAGACTCGCCCACTTTTGACTGAATGTTTGTCAGCAGAAAATAGCACCTGCATTTTAAAATGTAAATCATGACTAATGCACCTGAAAATACTGACGGTCATTTCACAGTAATGGAATTCTGACTTTGAATGACATCTGATCAGCAATATACATAGCATTTACTTATACATGCAATATTAACTTCAGTCTTATGTTGACCAGTGCAGTTTAGCCATACATTTGGATATGTCTGAACACATAAATCACACATTTGACTGTAGTGGACAGGCAGGCTTTGCAGAGGCTGACGTTTATCATGCTGATGTAACTGTAAAACTGATTTAGTGTGTAATTTCTCTAGAGGCGTGGGTCTATATGCTCACTATGCAAGTTGCGTATTACACGGGGGACCGTCCTCCCATAGCGACAGGGTTGACACGGCGACGGCTGTAATTTTGACCAATGAGAAAAATAAATACATCAAACACGCCATAATTGTCGCTCTTGTGGAATTGCAAATGCCTCTAGTTATTTTCATTTGGGTAAACGATGTAAAACGTTTGGAGTGTGATTGTTTTGTTTTTTTTAAGTCATCCCGCTCTCGACATAAACATCATTGGTCGAGCGATCAGATCCACTGACCCACAGGTTGGCGGTGCGATTCCAGCTCCCACAGGTGAATGCTGGCATTGTGTCCTTGGGCAAGAGACTTAACCCACATTGCCCCCAGTGTTTTGCCCAAGGACACAATGATAGTATTAATCTGTGGGAGCTGGAATCACACCGCCAACCTGTGAGGTAGTGGATCTAACCGCTCAACTAATGATGTTTATGGCGAGAGTGGGATTTGAACCGCCAACCTTTGGATCAGTGGACTCTTCCAACTGAGCTACCAACAAAGCGCTTTGAGTGCCTTGAAGGTGGAAAAACACTATATGAAAATGTCACCATTTACCATTTATTGTTTGGGATTAAGAGGGAAATTGATGGAATTTGTTGAGGAAATATGCACGTAAGAAATTTTATGAAAATATTATGGATCCTGCACTGTTTTTGTATCATTATCACATTATACCAATAATGTATACTACAGTATATAACTGTACTAGATTAGACAAAAGACTTCTACTGAACTACTGAATTCTCTTCTAAAAATAGTGGAATGATTTTATGTCTCACCTCAGTGCTAATGTCGTCATAATTTTGTCATAATTTTGTCATAATTTTGCGTATTTTTGCTGTAAATAAAATCTGTAATCAAAATGACTAAAAACTATGACTAAAATTTAATATTTTCATCAGCTAAAACTACTGGTATTTTTGTTGTATGAATGAAGAAGAGTGGAGACTCTATCCAAGTTTCACATTTTAATCCCAAACCAGACGACAAACAAACGCAACATCCATGGAACACTCTGCATATGTCCCATGAATAAATACAGTGGTGGACGTACTCAATTCTGTTACTTAAGTAAAAGTACAGATACCAGAGCAAAAAATACTCAGGTAAAAGTATCACATGAAAAAATCTACGTAAGTAAAAGTATTAAAGTACCTGTTTAAAAATATACTTCAGAGTAAAAAGTATTTTGCACAGATTTTGAGATCTCATAAAGATTCAAATGTAGCGATTTTGATAAAGATTCGTGCTGAATTTTGTTCAACGGAAACAACTGAATCAGTTTTCTTCTTTTTTTTTTAGCTGTTTTTATTTGTATATTTGTGTCTGAACTGAATCATTTTCTTCTTTTTTTTTTAGCTGTTTTTATTTGTATATTTGTGTCTGTTCAAATTATGAACTTGATAAAAATAAAACCCTCAGACTTTTCAGCAGGTCTCAAACAATCACAAAAAATACTTCCTGTTCAAAAAATGTAGTTGTCAAAAAAGTACAGATACCTTCTCTCAAATGTAGTGAAGTAAAAGTAAAAGGTTGGCTGATTATAACTATTTAGTCAACAAAATTAGCATGGCATTTAGATTAAGAGTACACTAAAATTAAACTGAATTATTTGACAAATTCTTGACTAAAAGTAGTAATAGTAGTAATTTTAGTCAAATTTCAAATAATTATTTTTTCTAGATTCAAATACTTCTAAAATGACAGATATAATTTATAATGTCATTTTAAAGAAAAAATATACACTAAATAGACACTGTACTAAAGATGCCCCCTCTCCTCTGTCCTACCTCACATGATGCGACTCTTCTTCACGCGGTCGTCCGATCTCATTGTTAACTCAACATAATGGTACTTGGCAGCCTCTCTCAGCACTTCTAAGCCCCCCTCCGTGCGCGCCTGACGTGGACTGCGCACACCCGGACCTCCAGGGGCTCCCTACACTCCAGCTTTCTACAGAGGAGGAGGGGTGGACTTCTGAGATCGCTTGTATATTACAGATGGTGCCCAATGGCGAACCAAATAGCATATTCTTCCACTTTAACAATAGCAGTGAGTCAGTGAGCGGAAATAATGTAATGCAGAGTGTCAGGCATGGGGCTACCTCGAGGCGGTCAGGTGGAGCAGATTCTGAGAGGAGAGATAAGATGCGCTTGTTTGTGAGTATAATACAGCGACGTATTTGGCAACATGGAAAGAACCACGATTAGCCGATTAGCCAAATGTGGTTCAGAAGTCAGACAGAATTTGCGCTGTAAAATGTGATATAAACTGGTGATTTAACATGTGATACAGTTTTAAAGGCTCTATTTTCCGTAAAAATTGAGTGTTGTGTGTTGTTACCTCCTCAAAAACATACCTGGAGTTGTGTTTTGTTTCATTCACACATCTTTGCGTAATTCTGAATTATTAGTCTGTCTACATCTCCAAAGCTCAAAATGCTCTGTTCCACCTTGTGATGTCATGAAGCAGTAGTTTTCAACTGAACAGCTACCTTTTACCTTTTGTTTACTAGAGATTCGCTATTTCAGGGCTGAAAATCATTGAATGATTCTAGTGAAGGTGTAAGGAGTTTAAAAATGCAGTGGAGCACTTCCTGTATTACCACATGACATCACAAGGTGGAACAGTGATGTCATGTTTCAGTTTGAGAGAAGAACTCAGCCTAAATATGTAGGATTTGTGTGTTAATGATATGTGTTACATTTGAATGAAACAAAACACAACTCCAGGTCTGTTTGTGATGAGGAAACAACATTATAACATAGATCAGAAAATATTGTAATATGGGCCTCTAATACTGTACGTCATTTGTGACGTACAAGACATGCACCAACAAGACGTGAGACTGCGTCCACAAGAACAAGATGGGATTTTCACGTGTTTACAAAAAAATGTTCAGTTCAGCTAAAATGTTGGACTATTTTGTTGTCTGTTAACAACATCTGCTTAAATAAACTTATCTTAACCCTTTCATGGCCAAGCCAAATGTAAAGACGTAGAATAAAATCTTGTAAGTTCTTCACGTGTGCAGTCTCGTGGCAATTTGTTATTGTGTCTCATTGCTATTATTTTAACTACTTACCTAATTACAAAATGTATTACTAAAACAATTATCCACATTATCTTGGATTACTTTAGTTGGAATGTAATTGAGTGTAATTGAGTATAAACAAGAGAAATGCTAAATGTGACATGTGCAGCTGTTTACTCACTACAAGCAGAAACACCTGGTAGATTAGACCTTTTAAAGTACCATTGATAGATAGACAGATAGACAGATTACATCTACATCTTACATTCACACTGCAGGCTTTGTGGCCCAATTCGGATTTTTTGTTTGTATCCAATTTTTTTTAAATTTAGTCGCTCACATTACAACAAACTGCTCACTGCTATTTATTCCTTAATGTGAAGGGAATGCGGCTGTGAAGTGTCCCGCATGCGCACAACAAAGCACGACATGCAGCGTGCTGGGTTTAGATTAGATTAGATAATACTTTATTGTCAGATCATAGATCCGAAATTTGTTTTGCTGTAAAACAGCAGCTCTGTCAGTCACAATACAAGGACATCACACAGAGACATAAACACACAGGACAATTTAACAAAGGCCGTCTTCTGCTCATCATGGCATCACTGATTTCATGGATGAAGCTTCTCATTTAGCTTCAGGATAGACTGATGTATAAAGGACTGTTTGAGCCTGACCCTGTTACAGCGTGGCACACAGTGCCTACGCCCGGATGGCAGCAGCACATATTCTGTGTTTAGAACATGGCTGGGGTCAGAGTTGATGTTCTTGGCCAGTCACATAGTGTTATTATGGTACACGGCCTCAAACAGTCTGTCCTGGGGTTGGCCCACAATCTTTGAACATATTTTAAACAAATGTCTCAGTCCAGATTTTTCAGTGTGAGACAACTCTACCATATTGAAGTAAACAAGGCCCTTGGCCCCGAGTCGTCTCAGTCCTGCCACATTTGTGGCTATTTCAAGTTATCTGAGCAACAAACATGTGAGACATGCGTGTCCTCCTGTCACAGTCCCGAGCAGATAATCAAAGCACGGGCCTGATCCAGTGCACCGGTTCAGCCCGCTCTCTGACTCCGTGTAGAGCGGGAGTTCTAATAGTACTGCTGACTAACTTTATTAACTAAGCAAAGCAGCTTGATAGGTTTAATTTTGATGACAGAGAGGGCAGACGAGGATGTGAGGTCTGACATTGCAGCATTAGGACTGCAGACACAGTAAGAAGTCACAGACACAGTTTAGGTTAGCGCTGTGAACAGCCACGTGTGAATGGGCAGCTTTTGTAGAAATCCAGATCAAACCAAACCGTCGAGCAGCACTGAGCCGATACAGGAAGCAGGTGTTGTTATAATGCGGGGAGAAAGGCATCCGGACGGCTCATGACCACACTTCATGTGTGGGCGTGTGGGATTGGACTGTGCTGGCTGACAACAAGTACTTACACACAATGTCAAACCTACCGCCGATGACGTGTAAGTGCGACATGAGCATTTACGCTGCAGTCGGTTATGAAAAAGTCAGAATTGAGCTGTTCACACTGACATAAAAAAAATCAGATACAGATCACATATGGGTAAAAACTCATTTCATTTCATTTATCTTTATTTAGATAAATAGGGAGATTCCAATGAGAGTCCCAGACACTCTTTTTCACGAGCCCGTTAAAATATGGTGCAATACAAACAAAACAAATAACTGCATAGGTCCATTTAAAACATTAAAAGGTGCAGGTGTTATTGTGAATTATCACCAGATTGTTAAAATGCATTAGTGGCACAGTCGTACAGAGATGGGTTTGAAATTCATCACCTGACATGAAATAAAGGGCTGAGTGAGTGTATCTACAGGTTTCAAAGTAGAGGCTGAAGTCTGCATGTATATTATATCTCCATAATATAGGACTAGCCATATTTCCAGTGATGGCAATGTTCAACCGACAAAACAAAGTTAGCACATGTTAGCAGTGGCTGTTTCCTGTTTATCCATGCATGGCACTCACATCAATATTGAAAATAGTGACTTGTCTTAAGATTTAAAAGTATAATTCAAGCATGGTTTAGATTAGATTTTTTGAGACTTTTTTTGTTTCTATGCTCAGTTGCTTACGTAACAGACTCCTGCCTATGGACTTGGAGTCATGCTCTTACTTTGTAATCGGGTATTATGCAAAATCAACTTTTTGGAACTTCATGTTATAACTCATCAAAAACATAGGAACCTATTCTAACCCTCCTTGATTAGCAGTACGGACTTGTTTCTTGTGCAAGGCTCAGCCCACAAGCCTAAATGAGTTAACCATCAATACCCCATAGAATTGTAATACCCCCTTTTTAAACTAACCAAGACGATCCTAGTCTTGGGGACCAGAGTTAGTCAGTTACCTTCAAGTAATGAATATTCTTCAAAACATTTTTTTATCAGACACAAATATTGTACCCACTCACAGAAGCAATAAATGTAAGCCAGTTTACAGTCACTAAACATAAGCATAAACAATCAGCGTTTAATATGCATTTATTCTCTGTAATTACACAACTCCGCTGATTGTGTTTCCATGGGCCCAATCTATTTCCCATTTGATTACATTAAAGTTTGCATAGTGTTGTCACAGACCCTTGATAACGCTCTGTATTATTCATACCACATCGAATCAAGCATATTTTTTCGCTTGTCGGGCCTCCCGGTGAGGTTATAAATAATGCGCGCTGATCTGATGACACCTCCATTTTCTAAAGGTTTTCAAGGACTAATATCCAATCAATGCGTGCCTTTGTGAATGGCTCCTCTGGTTTTGTTTATGGGGGAATGTAATGCCATGTTGACGCTGCACCTGTGGCCGTCGTTTAACCCAGCGTGCTCAGTCAGATGCCGGAGCTGTGGAGGTAATTCGAAGCAATATGTACCAGGACCACCTCTGACACTGGGAGTATACCGTGCATCTTATTCCAGGTCTCAGAACGGCAGGATTTCAATAGCATATTTACATATTTTTCTCTTTTTTCTTCTAGATTGCGCATGGTCCCTCTTTTTAAAGCGAACTGCAAAATAGACTTTTTGGAGCCTTCTGTTCCCTCATCAAAATCATGCCTGCTGTGTTTTTATATGCTATCCATGCGTGTTTGAGTAATCTAGCGATCTTTCTAGATCGCTAGATTACTCAAACACGCATGGATAGCACTATTTGGTCCCTCTTTACGTTACACTTCTGTCCAATACTCCGCCCACAAGCCACATGACAATTTTCCATACATATACAAAAGCAGGATACAAAACAATACCCTACAACTTCACAAACCTGACGCGATGTGCAGTAGTTTCTTTATCAGAATGCACGACAGTTGTGTTGTGATAGCGCTCTGAAGTTGGAGTGACTTAGCATGGGGAGCGAAGGGAGGGGGGACTCAGAGTGTCAAAAACCAAAATTAAACTTATAAAACAAATGTAGTATTTTCAAAACAACAAAAGGTAACATGGTGATCTAAATATGTTATGTGTCAGCAGTTAATACTCTGTTCCACCTATCTAAAATAAGTTTTTATGTATGTATTTATTTTTTTATTTTTTTTGTGGGTGTCTTAATCTAATTAGTCTAATAGCATATTACTTGTTTTCATTAGTTGTTCAGAGCCAGCTTCCTCCAAATGGGAATTGCTATATACCTCACATTTAATTACACAGTATAATCACAGTGAGAGTGCTGCTGCTACTGCAAATATTCATTAATACTTACAGTTCCTGGTTTCTAGTCTCTTTCTTTTCTTCACAAAACCTCATTAAATCAGTTTACACCATCAACTGCAATTCTTTTAAATTTCCCCAAACTTTACACCATATTTTCTCATTCCACCCATACAGTGTTGGATCACAAACACTTTTGGATCTGCAGACTCTTTGAACTCCCTGAAGTAGGACGTTTAAATGATAAGAGGGACATCAGACGAGAAGGTTACCAGAGAGCTCCAGGGCCAGTGTGGTCAGAGAGGAGCCCAGTCTGGATGAGCTGTGTCCTGGCTGCTGTGTTATCTTGATATAAAAATGCGACCATTTAGCATTGAAACACCATATACACAGTTTAGAAGCAATAAAAAGTTGATTTAGTGTTTTGGTACATTTTAAGTTTAATGCCATCTTGTGGAACATTCCAAGCAAAGCAGTAACATCCCCATGAAGTCAAGCAGGTGCCATATACTCCACCAGAAAAGTTACATAATGCACTTTAATTCTTCAAAACAAATGTGACACATATCGTACCCAGTCAGAGACACAAGCTTTGAACTCCCTGAAGTAGGACGTTTAAACGATTAGAGGGACATCAGACGAGAAGGTTACCAGAGAGCTCCGGGGGCAGTTTTGTGAGTCGGTAACCCCGGGTCAGGAGGCAAGGGTAGGAGAAGGCCGGGCCAGAGAGAGACGAGGGAGGGGGAGGAGGAGGACGGAACCATCTTGACCTTGTCTCACTTCATGTAGGAGCACACGAGGTGAAGTGACAGCAAAGGTTTTGGAGCAAACTTCTGAAATCCAGCCAAGTTTTCATTTGGTCCATTAGAGTCAAGGAGTGTCACTTTCCTTTCAGAGTAGAATGAGTCAAACTAAAACTGTCATCAATCTACATAGGTTTTGTTGGTGCACAAAAGTTCATTCACAGCTTACAACCTAGTCTACCTTCCTATATATGTTTTATTTCATGTTGATGTAAGGTTGGAATCTATAATGTGTTCTTCGTGATTCCACCAGGGAAATAAACACTAAATCAGCATTGTCTACTGTTTCTAGTCATTTTTTTTTGCCATTGTAGTGCAAACTAGGTAAAGTTAGGTTCAAAATGGTATATCTCTGTAGTTTTTACACAGAGGGAAATAAGTCTGGTCACCACTCCCTCTATAGCATCTCGAGCCAAACTCCAAACACGGCTGTGCAATCAGATTTTTAAATTTCATCAACATATGCAAAACAAAGGAGCTCATTGGTCACCCAAAATTCTGAACAAACTCAAACTTCTAGATACTTCGCTCATTGATTCTGTAGAAATCCGCAATGTCTTTCAGTTCCCTGTGATATATATTTTTAGAAGCCGTACTTGTTTTGATACAGACGGACCACGCATGTCCCTTATTGGCTAATCCACCTGTCAATCATGCCGATCTGAAATTGTGGAGAATCAGTGGCGACCAGACTCACATCTTCGTGAAGTATTGGAGACGTGTGTATTATGAATCTTATTATGAAGGTAGCTTTCTGGTGAAAAACTAATTTAGTATGTGCTGCCTCCAGTGGCCACTGCAATTCCAAGTGCTGTGTGACACCACACATCACTACCCTGTCTACAACCAGGTTACAAATACCTGGCTGCAGGGGCGGAGTTGGACGTATGGATACCTCATACCTCTTGGACCAATCAGGCTGTTCCTTATACCTCCAGACCCTTAAACATAGTATACTGCAACATTACATTTTTGTTGAGAATATCCACACTGTTGTAGCCTTGTCTCTCCAATCCTCCAGTTTGCAGTTTAATTTCATCAATATTTGGCTGCTCCTCTCCGCTCCATCAAAGAGATTTTAACCGGCGATGTATTTGTGTGGCCCAGAACCTACTGCTGTCTCGACCCTGCTCATAGTCTGGTAAACTCAAAGCTTACGCAGAGACATATTTTTACACCTTTTTATCAATTGACTAAATCACTCTTGGGTAAAATTGCATAAAACTAGAGCTGACAAAGTTAACACGTTAACCCATGTGATTAATCAATCGCGCGATGTCTAGCTCCCAAGTAAAGAAAGTCAAGTGACAGTGGCTTGAGCAGTAGCCCCCAACCCGAAGGTCTGAGGATGGGGCTCGGAGCGAGAGATGTGACGTCGGTGAACGAGTCGGCTCTTTTAAACGGTTCCTTAACGTGATCTAATTTTTTAAAAGAACCAAATCTTTTTCTTTCTTTGTATGCGTTTTTAGACTGATTTACCCGTAACCAACGCAAGAGTCATCACAGAAGCAGAGCAGTCGAGACGAGTCAGAGGTTTGTGAACAAAAAACATATTTGGCATCTTTATAACAGTTTTAAAAATATACATATTACTGGAGTGAAACATTTTATTTCGATTTTCATAATTTGAAAGGGTAAACACACTTCCATTCTCAGTTTGAACCATTTTAAACAGATCTGAGCCTCAGTCATCTCTCTCTGTGATTAGTTTTGTTGTTAAAATGAGACTCTCACATTGGCTTCTGCCATTTAAATAAATAGTAAAGAGCCAGTCTTTTGAACGGCTTTTTGAAGAGAACGGATTCAAAAGATTTGGATCCCACAAAGGAGCCGAAAGTCCAATCACTAGAGTTTTGTCGTTGTGTTCTTTGACAAGACACTTCACCCACCTTGTCCAGTACAAAAGTGGTGTGTGAGTGATGGTATGGGATGGTTCTATGAATGTAAAGGCTCATGTTGGCCCCTCCTCTAGTGACATTTCCTGACAGCAAGCAGATAAAAAGGCACTGCAATGTTTTCGAACCCTATGTGCATTAATAAGAGTCATAGCAAATGCATGACTGTAGGGGGGATAGGCGATGGTGAAAACGGAAATGCAATCCTTAAATGAAAGACAACACAGGATCACTCAAACGTGCACGAATCACACAAAATGGAAGCCAGCCAAAGTGAGAACCATTATACATGATTTCTACTATTCAAGATTGTCACAAATTGTTAGTTTGGGTAGTTTTCGGTGAGATCTAGTGGATTCTAATGACCTGGTATTTTCATTTCATTTATCTGAACTTGCCTTGTACTAACTAATCATGGCACAATGTATTTTTCTCACATTAATGACTAGCTTAACAAGGGAGTATTATGCTAATTTGACTTTTTGGAACTTTCTACCATGTTATAATGTTGTCAAAAAACATGCCTGAGGAGGTTGTATATGCCATCTGTGCACTTCTGAGTCTTGCAATCTCTTCCCGGCACAATTAGAACACTCTTTACGGTTAGCAGTACGATTCTCAGCCCACATGCCTACTTCATCCATGATCCTGCACAGCCATTTTACATAAATATACAAGAGCAGGATACAAAACAGTACACTACAACTTCACAAACCTGAAGCGATGTGCAGTGGTTTCATTAGCGGAATGCACACTGACTGTGTTGTGATATCAATCAAGAAGAGGGAGTAACTTCTTCTTTCTTTCTTTCTCTTTATTTGTACAGGGGAACCCAATGACCCACTTGGACTCTCTTTTTCATGGGCGCCCTGTTTAAAATACAATACAAGCAGAAAAAAAAAAAAACAACCAAGTACACAAGTCCATATAAAACATTAAAAACAGGTGCAGGTGTGTGTATAAAAGTTTGTTACCAGGTTATTACACTGCGATTGTGTCACCAAAGTATCCACTTTTGCTTTTCCTTGGAGTGTTTTCCATTTTTGTGAAGCAAAACAGCTAAAAGCCTCTTTCCCGTCTCAGTTTTGGTGCGGCTCGTCCTTAGCCTTATGCAGTCATGTGATCTGGTTTTAAATGTTCCGGTATCAATGATTAACAAACAGGTGAGGTATTCTGGAAGTTTTTGAAGTCATCCCTTATAGATACATTTCATACAGTGCTGTTCTCTTCTAATAGACAGTGATGGCCAACCCACTTTTTCACACAGAATGCAGTGATGGGTTTCAAATCCATCACCTGTAATGAAATGAAGGGCAGAGAGAGAAATAGTGGATCCAATGGTTTCAAAACAGAGGCTGAAGTTTGCATGTGCACCACATTCCCGTGATCCAGTACGGAAAGAAAGTTTGCTTGCACTATTTCTTTTCTATAATTTATTCTGATACAGTGTTTGTTTCTGTAATAAAATGATCATTTCTGTTACATAACTAAGCGTGGGGAGCAAAGGGAGAGGGGAATCAGAGCGTCAAAAACTAAATGCAAACTAATTAAACATTTTAATACAATATTTCCGACGACTATAGCATTTTCAAAACAATAAAAGGTAACATGGTGATAATATGTTACGTGTTAGTAGTTAATAAGTGCTTTAATGCTCTGGCTCCACAGTAGATTGACAGCCCTTCTATGTTAGCATGACTTGCCTGGGGTTTATTTCCCAGAAAGGAAAAAAAAGAAAAGAAAAAATACTCAATGCCTCTAAAGCTCTTGTATGTTAAAAATGAGTCAGTATTAACTGTTCAGTGACTGTACATGTGGCAGAATCAGCACCACAGTTATTGCACTGAGAAAATAAGCCCTTTTGGGAGTGGTTACTTTACAAGTGGATATGGTTTTGTTGAATTCTTTGATTAAATTCAAATAGTGATCCATTGGGGCCTTCATAACCCAATCTCCCATAGTTTGCTTTTCTATGAATTCATGAATACAGTTTATTATAAAAGTTCTTGAACAAACTCAAGTGCTTTATTTTTCAACCCTAAATCTCAGAAATTCCACACTACACATTGGAAAGTTTGCTGGCCTTTGTAGGAACTTGTATTATTTTTCATTTTAACCACATGTTCCCTCTCCAACAAAACATGTTTCTTTTCTCCTGGCAATAACATTTTTCCCCAATACAATTATAAAGTTCTTTCTGACATTTTTGTTGAAATTGGAGGTGGTGACCAGGCTGATCTTCTGTATTGGAAAATACAGAGAGAACCTGGATCCTAGGCTAACAATTGTTTAACCTAAATATCTCCAAACTATCCTAAAAGAACAGATGTAACCTCCTGAAACTAAGTCGCATTTTGAACTGGCTTCAATCATTTAGATACTAGAATGTCAATGGAAAAAAATAGAATGAAAAATCTTGTACCTGTAGTTTATTTGCCTGGCTAAGTCACCGTGCCTTCAGGTGTGTCTCAAGCCAGATCCACACATGAAGGTGCAATCTGATTTTTTGTTTTGTTTTGTTTCAGTGATGTACAAATCACAGTTTAGTTCTTTGCACATTTATAAGCCCTTTTCACGCAACTGCCTGGCTAGTTCCGTTTCTCTCAAAAAGTGTGGAGCAGCTCTTCACGCTCCCCAGCTGGTCAAGACCTTTACTACGATGTAAATACTTTACCAGAGGAAACGTCTGTGTTTATAAAAGTAAGTATTTGTGTCTTGAACCTAATGCTAATGTAATGGCTGCGGACCTATCATCAGGCCGTATACGAAAGGCAGGGTGGAGTCAATCAGCTTTACTCCTGTGACAAACATACTCTATAAATATGTCTTCACACATGAGGCACACTGGCTCCCCTCTGCAGTCTCCAACCTGCTACTCATCCTATTACACAGGATTCACAAATCACGTTGACTCACAATTATATAAATCATGTCTGAACAATAAAATCATTTTGAATTTACATTAGTGGTAATGGTGAATTTGCCTCTCCAAATAATTACTCCATTTACTACGTTTTACATACATAAAAATAAATTCGAACATACCTGTGACAAACATAAATATTAATATTTCTTCACACATGAGGCACACTGGCTCCCTGTAAGAATGAGAACAGCACCGTGAGATGACGGCTCATTTTCGTGGCATTCAGTACCATGTAACAATATGAAGCTAACTGAAAAATTTTACAATCCAAATAAAATTTAAAAATCAACATGTGTCCTTGTATTTATGCTAACAGTTAGTCATTTTTGTAAAATATATTATTTTCAACCAAGACAGAACTTACCCTCTGCAGTCTCCAACGTGCTACTGAGAGGGGAAGTGAAGCTACCAAAATCAAATACACAGGAGTA
>KN473523.1:64611-79280 GCA_000787095.1 Periophthalmodon schlosseri
TTCCGGTTCTTTCAAAATAAAACGCCCAAATTGATCAAATTCACATACAAATTCAAACAAAACATAATACACAAACAGGAAATAGTTATAAGTGTATTTTTAACTCTGTTACACTAACCTAATCTAAATCTAGAACATAAAACAACTTTATAAAAATACATCAAATGACAAGTCGGTTGTTCTGTGTCTGTGCAAGATCATTCATATTTTAGCACTATTTTAACATAAGTAACTAATTTTAATTTCAGTTAGCATTAGCTTCAAAACACAAATACCTAATTTTATAAACACAGGGTGAAGTATTTATATTGTAGTAGGTCTTGACATACTGTCACTGGTTAATCCACCTGTCCATCTGAACTCGGGGAGATTCAAGTGAATGAGGGGGCATCTTTAGGCCCCGGGGCTTGCCAGTGGTCAGTGGTGTATGTTTCTAGATTAGCCTTTAGCGGCAAGATACGTCCGGTGGCTCTCCTGCCCACTGCCCATGTGCAGTAGTGCCCTTCTCACACGTAAGTGCACGCGTGTACCACGTGACCACTCTGACCAATCAGAGCGAGAGTAGCTAGACTGGAGCAGAGCAAGCCGAATGATTAAGCAGCAGTTTTTTTTAAGGCAACTGAAGGATTTGGGCCAAGAAAAAGTGTATGATCTGAAAATAGTTTTGTGAAAGCTGTAGGTTGCCTTGTCAGCCGAACATGAGCAATTTCTGTTTACAGTGTGAATTTTTTGGATTTTTAAAAATGTTGTATTAATAGCTTTTTTTCCCTCAGTACTTGTCAGAGAAATTGCATTTTTTTTTTTTTTGTTTCCAAAATTGCACAGCCATTGTAACCTCCTCATTGTAAGGGGGTCAGCTCTATGTTGTCATATTTTATTGAATTGTAGGGTTACGGTTAAGATTTCAAAAATATATATTGAGAAAACAGGGCTGTCGTAACACACAGCCGTGGGAACATAGGTACGCACTCATCCTAAGTGGGCGATAAACACTTACACGTCATTAGCATTGCTTTTATATTCAAAAAACATAAATGCTCATCGAATCACACATTCAGTCTTTCCATTGTCATTACCATATGAATTAACATACCCAAAGAAACAGATGTGACCCGCTGCTTTAAATTGCACATAATGGTCCATGCAGTAATGGTATAATTATGATAAAGACTATGCAGGGTCCTTCCACATCTTGGGCCATATTAAGAGATATCATTGGACTTGGTTTGCCCTCTGCAGTGATGAGTGCTCCCCTCTCTCCTTCTGGGCCTAATGAAGATTTGCCTGTCTCTTTAAATTCCTCTTCCAGGGGTTCACTCTCCCCTATGTCTTATAATTAAGTCGCTATATGAGCCGTAAAGATCCAGCTCTTCGAAAATAAACCAGGAGAATTCACTGCCATCTGCTGTTTCTCCTTTAGCTACCCACTGGCCTCCCATCACCGCAACACCGGCTATCGCTGCTCAACTCCTGTTTTTTTTTTTTTTTACAGGAATGGAGAAGGGTAGTGCTGAACAATTTGGGAAAAATATTGTGATTTTTCTGACAAGCATTGTGTTAGGGCCCTGGCTCGATAGACTGCAACAAAACGACTGGGGAGGACACAAGTGGCATTTATTAAAGAGCCCGTATTACACTATTTTCTGATCTGTGTTATAATGTGAAACATTTGAAACATCAAAAACAGACCTGGAGCTGTGTTTTGTTTCATTCACACATGTTTAACACACAAACCCTGCGTATTTAGCCTGAGTTCTTCTCTCAAACTGAAAACACTCTGTTCCACCTTGTGATGTCATGTGGTAATACGGGAAGTGCTCCACTGTGTTTTAAACTCCATACACCTTCACTAGAATCATTTGGATGATTTCAGCCCTGGAATTTCCGAGCCCTACTGAACAAACGGTAAAAGGTAGCTGTTAACTTGATAACGACCACTACATGATATCACAAGGTGGAACAGAGCATTTTGAGCTTTGGAAATGTAGACAGACTAATAATGCAGCGTTACTCAAACATGTGCAAATGAAACAAAACACTACTCCAGGTATGTATGAGGTAACAACATTATAACATGGCTTAAAGCTCGCAAGAGTCAAATTTGTGTAATATGGAACCTTTAAAAAAAAACAACAATGTATTAGCAGGGAGCGGGCGCTTAGAAACGCAGTCAGTCAAACCTGTTGCTAACGCTAGCGGGAGCAACCTCGGGGAAAAACGCGCCTGATTTGTCTCTTATTAATGTCCATATCTTGAGTTATGGTCACAAAAGCGGAATAAATCCACTGGGCCCTTGCAGATCCTGGGAGGTTCACAGAAGCGCCTCAAAAACACAGTAACAAATTGTGCCACAAGGGGGCCATAACAATTGCTATGAGATGTGCGATTTATGTTTTAATTATAGGCTCCTGTTCAAAGTTCACATTATAAACATGTACTGAGGAACTGACAAAAAGACTGAAATATGAATTGATAACTGATGACATTTCAGAACATATTTGTACTGGGGTTGTCAAAAGTATCAAAAATCAGATACTAGATACTAAAACTAGCATTGAAACTAGATACTCATTTGAGCAAGTATCAATACTAAAAAAGTTAAATTCACAGGACAGAAATTAACCTTTCCTGAACAGTTTTAGAATGATCTTGGTATTGGAATCGGTATCGAGTTTATTCCTTAGTATCGAAATTGAGTTTGAAATTTTTGTATTGCGACCACACTCGTTTGTGCACATGTTAACTACAGTTAGCAGTTTTTATGCAGAAGACAGTATATTTAGTTGTTTGTGGGGGAAATTCTGGCACTTCAAAAACTGCAATCTTTGTGATTTGCTAATTGTGTCCTTTCAAATAGCAAGTTCGTTTTGAATGTGATTCATCTTGCAGCCCTAGAGAACAGATTGGAAGAAAATTTATATTTGAAAATGGAAATTTGTCTCCATCGCTTCAATATGAAAATCTGTTGTCGCTGAGAACCCACCTGTTTTCTCTTGTGTATGAGTCCAGTGGTGTAGTAGATCTTGGTGATGTATTGATGATTATCGTGTTACTGTAACTTGTCTGGATGCAAAGCAAAGTGACTATACCCTCACAAGCAAGAAGGACCCTGGTTTGATCCTGGACCAGGTAGGGTCTTTTTGGTGGGTTTCTGGGTACCTCTATATAGTCAGTGAGGATTGAACTTGCTTTAGCTTGACTGAGGAACCTGGAGTAGTTCTCAGAAAGGCACCCAAAACATGTCATCTCCACGGAAACCAACATAAAACTAAACACTATCCAAGACTGAAATATTATAAGTGATTTTCAGAGTGAGTTGGTGTTACAGTGCAGTTTACAAAGTTCCTAATGATAATGAAAGCCCAAATATGCCTGAGAGCAGGACCAGGTGTTTGCCCAAACATGTTCTGCACAAATTACCTTCTGCTTGGATTTAAAAGTTTACAATAATTGTCTCTTGTATAAAGTATCGTGACATCGCAGGTGGCAGATTATGTAATGTTCCTAGGTTACTTTTGATGGATGGAGGCTCTGTGGGGTCTTATTGTGTACTATATATATATATATATTTCTGTAAAGGCTCTTAAAGTGGCAATTAAGTACGCAATTATGGCTATTTCACTGTTTCATTTGAAAAGACATTCTACTGGATGGAAACCATAGAGGGAACTGTCAAGGTTGGCAATTGTATTTATTTTTTTCGAGGTTGAGGCATGTTGGATGAGAACCACATGGAAACAACTGTCTGTGACTATCCCAGACAGTTGTTTCTCTGTCATGGTTCAACATAAGAGTGAAAGAAGGGAATATATGGACGGGGTTAAACTAAACTAAAACACATTATTCACTGGTTCAAAACTGAGTATGTTGCCTTGATTGTAAAACAAGACTTAACCTTCGTTCAGTGAGCTAAAAAAAAAGATAAATTCTCGTAATCACAGAGATTCTATCCATAAATCAGTGAATTCTCCCACACAATTATCAAATGTCAAACAGCAGAATTTTCAGTTACAGGTGCTGTACTTAAAGAGCCCACTTTACACTATTTTCTGATGCATATGTAGGGTGAGTTTTTTTTTTTTTTTGACACTCTGTTCCACCTTGTGATGTCATGTGGTAATACAGTAAGTGCTTCGCTGTGTTTTTAAACTCCATACACTTTTACTAGAATCATTTGGATTATTTCAGCTCTGGAGCTTTGGAGATGTAGACAGCCCAATAATGCAGTTTTACTCAAACATGTGTGAATGAAACAAAACACAACTCCAGGTAACAACATTATAACGTGTCCTAAAGCTCACAAGAGTCACTTTTGTGTAATATAGGACCTTTAAGAATATTATTTTACCATGTGAACTCGACCCAATAAAAATGAAACAAACTAAGTAAGAAATGTATGAATGATTAGCCACAGAGGTTTGCAGCATTCAATGACACTTACTCACGTACATTTTTGAGCTTTCTACCATGTTATAATGTTGTTCCCTTATCAAAAACATGCCTTAAGAGGATTTAGATGTCACCCATCCATGTTTGAGTATTTGAGCGATCTCTCCCGGGCCTTATTCAAACCCTCCTCTTCCTCCTCCTCCTCCTAGCTGTAAGATTCTGTCCAACGCTCAACCCACAAGCCTACATTATCCATGCTCCTACGCGACAATTCTCCATAAATATTCAAAAACATGATACAAAACTGTACAAAACAACTTGGCAAACCTGATGCGATATGCAGTAGTTTCACTAGCGGGGTGCACGCTTATTATAATGTGATAGGGCTCTGGAGGGGGAGTGACGCTCTGAAGGGGGAGTGATGTGACGTGGAGGGCAAAGGGAAGGGGGACTGAGAGTGTCAAAAACAAAAGTGAAACGTATAAAACAATAAAATACATATGTTATGTATTTACAGTTAATATCCCATAGAAGTAAAATACCTCCTCATTAATAAAATTGCACTTCATCGTACTTTGGTAATACATTTTACAGTACCCTTACTTGGCTCAAACTGTTTTTCAATCTCTTACATTCAGTGTTTGGCTACACTACTCACCTTCTGATTAGCCACATCATTTTACAGCTTGTTGAGGTTTTCAATAAAGACCTACTGATCCCTGGGAACACACTGCAAAGCCCAAAGGACACAGGTTTAACATGAGGAACATCTAACAGCGTGGACATGTATGGAGTGGTTTTAAGATTCATCCCAGAGCTCCTTTTGGGTATTATCGACTTTTCTCACCAAGGTAGAGACTCTTTGAAGCATGCTTGAGTCTACATTGTCTAGACAGAGGTATTGGGGGAAAAAAATCTAAAACGGCCTCTCGTGACATATGGACCAGACCTATTGAGTTTTTCACTCACTCATCCATCAGGGGCGGCCATGTGTTCGCTTTAAGACAGTGCTCTCAATCCCAACCATCGCTAGGTATTCTATTTTTATGTATTTGTTTGTGTATTATTATTATTATTACTTTTCAGTTGCACTGTGTAACGTTTTCTGGTGGGTGTTATTGCTTTGACTGTAATGTTCCGCAGTATGGTATTAAACATATCTCCATGGAGGGGATTTTTTTTTACCTCTGAGCCAAGTTACAGGTCAGATCTATGAAGCGGCTACCCAGTTGTAATTAACTAAATGCAAGATATTGTGGAACTCCAGGCAGGGCAATAACATCTCTGCGGAGACAGACAGCGAAAAGTTACATGATGCATCTTTAAAGGGTCTGTACCTAATTTTTCCCATGTGTTTCAGAAAAAAAAAATAACAATAATAAAAAATCTTGCCCTAGTGCAGATATATTGTATAAGAAGTTCAAACGTCCACTGTACTGTCTGCATATAATTATAAAGTGTTTTATTGTCTGATGATCAGAAACTTCACGGTTAGCATGCTAGTTGTTGTTAACTTTACGGCAACGACAAAACTCTAGCCTCTGAAAGTTGTGAAAAGAGCTTGTAGACTTATGTACTGTCTGCATCAAACTAAAAAACTATATATTTCTCAAGAATCAGGACCTGTGCTGTTAGCATGCTAGTTGTTGTTGTTGCTAGTCTGACCTCTGAAAGTTGTGAAAAGCGCTTATGAACTCTTTGCGGTGAATAATTAGGATGCTCAGAATGCATGAGGTGAGTGTGTTTAAAATGAACTAGTTGTTTTTCATGTTTTTAAGACAGTAAAAAATCAGGTACAGTGCCTTAAAATGCAAATGTAAAAAGCGCTTAAACTCTTTGCGGTGAATAATTAGGATGCTCAGAATGCATGAGGTGAGTGTGTTTAAAATGAACTAGTTGTTTTTCATGTTTTTAAGACAGTAAAAAATCAGGTACAGTGCCTTAAAATGCAAATGTAATTCCGCGTCGATATGAATTATAGTTACTGTTTAAGCTAGATTCCCCGCTAGGATATATAATTATAGTAGTGGAGTTGTTTTACAAATGCTATTTACTATGACAATGAAGTGTAAAATGACATTTTCGGAGTTTTGCGAGTCGCTTCACTGTTAATTAATTCAGTGTAGACACCTCCCATGAGGGGATGTTATTTCCTTACGTTTACGCAACAGAACAAACTTTATTGCAGGAGAAGGCATAACTTTCCCATGCAATGTTTACTCTGACCTGACCTCTTTTCCCAAGGGGCACAAAGTCCAGCCAAGTTTCGTTTAATCAAAAGATGCTCAGATAAATCTAAAAAAAAAAAAAAAAATTACAAGGGATTTTTTTTTTTTTTTTTTCCAACTTTTTGCACTGCATGGACAAAGATGAAGGTAAAATCATTTCAAGGTGTTAGAGCAATACACTGCAAAACTAGAATATTACTTAAAATAAGAAAATGTATGGCCAGTGGGTGCTACCCCATTTTAAATCATTTGGTTTGAAATTGCAGTAACGTGTGGAAAAAAGTCTGCAACATCTTGTAACAAGTCATATCCAGGCCCACTGAGTAAATCATTTCTGATCTTATCCTAAATTGAAATATTTTAACTCATCTTTTTTGCAGTTCGGCATTATTAGTGATGGGACTTCCAGCTCCTTTGTGGGATCTGAGTCTTTTGGATCAGTTCACGTCAAAGAGCAATTCAAAAGACTTGCTCTTTTGCTGTTTATTTATATGACAGAAGCCAACGTGAGAATTAATTTTATCAACAAACTAATCACAAAGAGAAATGACCAAGGCTTAAATGTGTTTAAAATGGTTCAAACAGAGTGAGAGAGTGTTTACTCTTTTGAATTATGGATAATATAATGAAACTTTGCAGTATAATAATAGTAATTTTAAAACTAACTGTTCATATGATGGCAAATATGTTTTTTGTGCACAAATCTCTCACTCGTGTCGCCTGCTCTTCGGCTCTTTTTTAAAAATGAGATCCGGATCCAACCGTTCACATTAAGGAACCGTTCAAAAGAGCCGACTCGTTCACAAACGTCACATCACTAGGCATTATCCTTTCCTGGCGGCCGCGCTGTGAGGGGGGCTGTGGAGTATGGGGTGCAAAACGTGAAACAAACTATGACAGAAATCTTAATCCTTAGCACTAAGGCGTACAGTAAAAATGGAGCTTTTAAAGTTACTGAACAAAAGGAAAAATACAAAACTGTCTCACAGTTTGTCATTTTCGCCTTTTGTGGAAATGTTGTGATAATAGCAGAAAACAACAGTTTAAAGTTTGCTGGGGATAAAAATAAAACTTGTTAGAAGAAACAATGTGGTTAGTCAACACACCAGCCTATGCACAGTAAGAGAAAGGAATCTAGCTCACAAAAAAATTAACTTGGCAGTGTTTTGTTGTCTGATAATCAGGAACTTCACGGTTAGCATCCTAGTTGTTGTTAGCTTTACAGTGACTACAAAACTCTAGCCCCTGAAAGTTGTGAAATGCGCTGACGAACTCATTGCGGTGAATAATTAGGATGCTCGGAATGCACGAGGTGAGTGAGGAATAACTTTGGACCACTGCAAAATGTTTAAAATGAACTATGAACTTTTTTTAAGACAGTAAAAATCAGGTACCGTGCCTTAAAATGCAAATCGAATTCTGCATCAATATGAATTATAGTTACTGTTTAAGTTAGATTTCTCGCTAGGATATGTAATAGTAGTGGAGTTGTAGTTGAAAGACAAAGTAATCTAGCTCATAAAAAATGTTACTTGTGTAGTGTAATTAATTGATGCAAATTTTGAGACATCCAGGAATAACATATTTTCAACAAGTTAAAATAAAACAACTGGACTTTACTTTTTAGAAACCGATGTTGCGCTACCAACTAAGTAGCTTCATCAAGGCTTGTGTTGGTGACTGTGATTCCCACTTGATGTAGCGGTGGGTGGTGACATTTTAGACCTAGGCCTGTCACGATAATAATAACTCTATTGACTTATTGTTCATTACAGGACAGATGGAACAACTTTTTTGGGGGTCAGTTTTTATCATGTGAACTTTGACTTTGCACTACTGGGACGTTTTTTGTTATTTTTTGGGCTACATGGTAAGATTTGAGCCGTAGAGGGTTGAATAAATTGCTTCTGTGACTCATTACAGATGCAAACTAAGCACTAAAGTGTTTAAATCTGTCAACTGGACGCAAAACTCAAACTGTAAAACTAATACGTGTGTTAGTTTCAGTGTAGTTAGCTCCTCCCTTCAGATAGATATAAGGCAGTGTCCATCAGTAATATGACCAGAACTGAAGAAGAGGCTTGGATGAGCAGCGAAACGTCTTCACTCCTACAACTTTTTGTCCAGTTGACAGATGATATTTTCTGTTACTATGCATCAAACCTGGATGACTGCGGGATTACACATACTAAAGTGTTTCATTAATTCCACTTAAGGGTTACTGTGTGAGTGGTATAGACTGGTTTCAATATTATCTTTTATCGTCTAGAATTTCTTCAGCAAGATATCGCACTTCAAAATGTGTTATCGTGACCTACCGGGGCATCCTTTGTATGGCTCTGTCCTCCATGTCTGTTTAGGGCCTCCTTCCCCACCTCTTTCAAACCACCGAAGCCCGGCACACAGATAAGTCCAGTTGTTTTACTTTAATTTGTTGATAATACATTAAAGGCGCAATAGTTAACCTTGCAGGTGGAAAGTCCGCAACCTGTTTGTCTCCATGGAGATGCCATTGCTTTACCTAGAGCACTAATCTATCTTCATGGAGACAAGCGGGTGATGCCAGTATGCCAAGTTACAGGTCAGGTCTGTGGAGAGCCTAGCCCACACACAGTAAGAATGCATGTTCTTCTGAGTTATTTTTGAGCAATAAAAATAAACTAATAGTTGGGTTACTCAAACAGAATGTTGTTACCTCCTCAAAAACATACCTAGAGCTGTGTTTTGTTTCATTCACACATAACATAGCTTAAAGAGTGCATGTAGCGTAATATAGGGGTATACTGGGGAACATCCTCACAAAGCCTGACGTCTCCGTGGAGACACCAGAAATCATATCATAGGTCACTTTTATGGATGCATTCTATCTAAAATGTCTAACTTTCACACTATCTATTTCCCTTTTATAATGAATCAACACTGGGATCGATACAATTTTTGGTCTTTCGCAGATTTCCATTTATTCATGAACGTAAGACAAAATCATTTATCTTAATTGTAAATTGATTTAAGAGAAGAGAAACAAACAGCACTGGGGAAATAGCGTTTATACATTTGCCTGCAGTCAATTGCATAGTGTTCCTATTTAACTTTCATTCAAGGCATTTAAATTATTCATGTTTGCTGAGCACTTAAAATAAATGTGTATCTGAGAGAGCGCAGTCATTTTACTAAAGCAAGAGTAAAACTACAGAGACTTTAAAGAAGCAATTATAAACCAAGTCATTAAGGATTAGTTGGATGCATTTGTAATGAAGCTGTAATGTGGTTAAAGCTGCATTATGCAACTTTCTAAAAATTCTATGTCCTCCATAATGTTAATGATAAGTATGTGACTCAAATGCATATGTCTTCCTCTAATCAGATCGTCCACCCTGCTTCATGTTTCTGTCTGAAAAAGCTGTTCTAAAGCTGTGCTAGTGGCCAAAAATCATACCAAAGGGTTTTGTGAGAGCTAGGAACAGGTTAGACAGATTTAAATGCCCACTTCTGCCATTCCCATACCCCAGCTTTAAGGGCCATGTCCCTAGTAAAAGAGTTGATCAGTGGGTGCTCAAAGTGCAGCACCCCAGGGTAGCATTAGCAACAGATTTGATGGACCTGTTGCTAATGCTAGTGGGAGCGACCTTGAGGAAACAATGTAGGCTACCTGACTGGTCTGTTATTAATGTTCATATCTTGATTTATGGACAAAATAGGGAAGTAAAAACACCAGGATTTTATAGACCGGGTTAATACGAACATTTTAAGGTGCACTAAACACCAAATTAACTTTTAAATTAACCGTCTAAATATAGTCCATACTAAACGTTCTTGGCCGTATTGTGACATTTTAGATCAAACTTAAAAAAATACAGACTTTAGTGTCTAAAACCTGTAGCGCCTCTCTGACATTCTTGTAGCCTGCACATATGAATTTCACTGTTGAAAGTTTGCAAGCACTTCACACAATTTTTACCAAGACCGCATCACAGCGTTGGCGGACCACACCTCAGACACACTGCCCCCTAGGCTCAGAGCAGATACACGCAGTTTGTTGTTGTGGAAATGGTGGACATGGATCTCGGTTGTGGATAATTTAACATAAAGATAGTATAGCAACAGACTACAGTCCATGTTCTTCTGCTGCTGGAGTTTGTTATTCAACATGGGGTCACTTTCCAACCGTATCAAGTTTAAAACTTGTTTCTTCCACTGTAGTTTTGATGGCCCCCTCTTGGTGCCCAGTGTGGACTCGACAGTTTTGCCCAGGGGATACTATTTGGACGAAAAGCTAAATAATTACACAACTTCTTAGTGACAAACGCTATTTGAAAGTACAATAGCGTAAACTTCTGCTTTGGTAAAGGTTGTGTTATTGTTACTTTCTAGTTTGTGGAAGGTGTCTGTGCCCCGGTGTATTGAGAGGGACGTAAATCTTATCTATTGAATCGGGAAAAAAAACGTCGTGTTTGGTGCCCGTATTATGTGGACAACACTTGATAAGGTAAGGATTTAGATCATAAAGAAGATTGTCCACTATAAACATGACTGCTGACAGTACACTGTAGGACTGAGGAGTGTTTCTATCACGAGCCCAGCATAATCACTGGCTAACTTGTTTTTTTGAATTTTTAGGCTACAGATGGCTTGGCTGCACTGCAAGCAAACAGGAGAGCTGTGATCCAAAAGACTCCTTCACTGACTTCATTTCAGTGAGCCCACAAGCATCCAACCCAGGTAAATATATCCTGTATAATAACTGTGGGTTTCAGATGACATCACAACATTCAATAGGCAAACAATATGGGTGTAGACTATATATCTGTAGGCTACTGTATACTGATACATGTATAGTAATATTGTAAACTAATTACTAAAACGACATGTCATTATATAACGTTTGGAAAGCCCACAAGCGATGCTATTGCATTGTTTACTTGCAAACTTGTTTACTTAGCAAGAATGAAGGAACACCATTGTTTCTACACTGAATCTGAATGGCAGAAGGTGTTGCTAATGTGACTGTACTTATCAAAATGATGCTCTGTTTCAGATTACAAACTGAAGAGGAACTTGTCTGAAAATGTTCCTGCGCCATCCTGCTGTACCCACGCTCTGCCGTCACTGTCTGCACTCACTGGGTCATCAGCAGCTTTTCTGTGCCTCAGATGTTGATATCACAGAGGGCATCAGCTCATTTGGCATTTTTGGCTCAAGTTCAGACTGTGATCATAATCATTACAACATAGAACCTATTTAAATTCACCCATAGTTCCCTGATGTTATTTTCTTTTAACTCATGATTTGTTTTTGTACAATATTTGGTAAAAATATTGTAAGAAGCAATGTACACGTTTACTGTAGTGTTTAGGAGGTTGATGGCGATGGGCAGGATTCATTTTCTGTGGCTCAGTGTAGCAGCACAGCATTTGTCCTGATGTTTCTTATTGCATTTTGTCATAGAATTTCAGTGGCACAATCCAGTACTAAAATCACAGCTCGACATCTTTGTATTTTGCACACTGTAAAGATGGTTCGATAGTTAATTCAGACGTGATTTTGTCCAATAATTAGGCTAAATAATTGTTGCATTGAGCGAACCTGTAAAGAGATTGCAGTACCACAAATTGATTTATTTTTTTTAATATCCCCCCTCAGTAACACATTGAAACCTGCTTGTATGTGATAAATGTTCATGTTTCCCTGAATTGTCAAATCAATAAAATTGTCCTTGTTTCAAACTTGTGTGTTACAATAACTGTTTATGTGGTTTACCAAATTATCATCCATAGGGGACAGTGAGGTGCTTTTCAAAAGACAGGCTTACATAACAAAATGACATAAAAATCGGTAATTTCTGAAAAGCTTGTTAAGATAGAATCATAATATTAGCTGTTAGCTCCGATGCTAGCGCCACTTTAGCATCGCCTTGACCGCTCCGGCTCTGGTCCAGGCAAAGCGGAGGCCGTGGCAGCGACAGTACAGGCTTCGCTGAGTTCTACTGAGCGCCACGACGCCCGACGTTGCCTGGAAATTAGGGAAAAGGTGTAATCCAAAGCAAATATCCTCTCCGGTTCTAGCAAGCTCTCGCCGTGGTCCGCGCCACGTTGGCCCTGCTCCCTCAGTCCTCCGGGCACTGCTCACTTTGTTGCAGTTTTTCGAAATTTGATTGTGAGTGGAGTAAGCTCTGGGACAGGTGTTTAGTTTGCATTTGAGACCAAAATCACGAGTCTATCAGCAACAGTTACAGAGAGAGGGGTGATGATTTTTCAATAGCTATGTCCATCTAGGCGAACAGTCTATGGGATAAACTCTACCTGGGGTGGTAGTGCAGGCTAGGTCAGACTTTACGCTTCTGGGCCAGAATATACCCCTCTATTTGGCAATCTCATGTTTTGTAAAATAGGCCTAAAGAACCCTGCATGGATTTATGTATTCAATATTTTACGAGGTAGGTCGGTTGAGAACACATTGTCCTTTACACTGATGCCAGAAGCAGGACAAAAACAACACAAGAAGAAAACACATCAATTAAAACCTGCTACAGTAAAACATCTGTGGTCAATACTCTAGATTAGTAATGTGACATTGTGAACGAGTCGGCTCTTTTGAGCGGTTTCTTAATGTGAATGATTGGGATCTCATTTTATAAAAGAGCTGAAACTTTTTCTTTCAAATTTGTATGCATTTTTATACTGATTAACACTGAACTGACACAAGGATCAGCATAGAAGCAGAGCAGGTGACACGAGTGAGAGATCTGTGAACAAAAAACATATTTGGCATCATATTAACGTGTAGTTTTAAAATAATTATTGTTGTAGTGAAACGTTTTATTTCAATTATGCATCATTTGAAAAAGTAAACACACTCCCACTCTCAGTTTGAACCATTTTAAACACATTTAAGCCTTGGTCATTTCTCTTTGTGATAAGTTTATTGATAAAATGAGCTCTCACATTGGGTACTGTCATATAAATAAATAGTAAAAGAGCCAGTCTTTTGAAAGGCTCTTTGAAATGAATGGATCCAAAAGATTCAGTCCCATAAAAGAGCCAAAAGTCCCATCACTACAACTGGATTGACTGTTAGAATGAACAGAGGCTTGGTCAGGATTTTGGTCCTTTGTCTGTTATGCATGTTTTAGATTGATGGGGTAAACTGGAGTACCAGGAGTAAACCCAAACACTGACCCTAATCTTAACCCTAACCAAGAGATGGTAAATAATAAAAGTAGCGCTTTGTTCCTCTGCTTTTTTGTTTACTTATTAAATAGACGCTAATGCACCGCTATGGATGTTTTCTCCAAATATGTATTTTTTTTGCTGCCTTGATGAAAGACTGGTCTACTAATAAAGAAAACTCAGCGTTGTTCCTTTTGCCCAGTGGTGGAAGGTAAAGAAGTTCAAAATATACTTCAGACAGCTCCCCAATGCTAAACCCAAACGTTATCTTCAGATTAACACCTAACTTGACAATCAACGTTGGTTTTGTGGATCACTGATGCCCCAGATCGTGGAATCTTTACGACCGCTCTCACCATTGTAGTATCAACCAATTACCAATAATAAACAAAGTCTGGCCCGTAACTCTCCACAGGAACGTGCCAGAGCGCGCCTCACCCATGCGCACAGATGAGATGCTAATGTGTGCACATCTTATATTTTTACCTACAATAATGAAAACTGCAGAATAAAACAACACCTTTCAAACAATAGACAAATGAAGTCTAATTCGTTAATTAATAAGCTCCGTCTGTTTACGGAAAAGCATGGCACGCGATACATCGTCGTGCTCTGCTGCTCATTGGCTGTAAGGGGAAAACATCACTAATCTTGTGTAATGTAATTGGTTGATTCTACAAGGGGGAGAGTGGGGCATAAACTTTCAGCCATCTGTAGCACTGATTCGCTGTCTGAGGCTCCAGTAACCCACAGCCCCCACCTTATTGGCCAACCTTGGTGTCAATCCCAAGATAACACGTGTGTTTTAGCATGAGAAGCAAAGTTAGCGCTGTCTGTTTATTATGCCTGAAATCCACATAAGAAATGCAAAAAAGTCACAGAGCAG
>JACM01007758.1:0-14871 GCA_000787095.1 Periophthalmodon schlosseri
CAGATTTAACCTTGGCTTTTACTATGACATAGAGGTTAGAGTGCAGGTTTCTTTGGGTATAAAGTTGAAATGTTTACTATTTATTTTTATTTTGCTTGGAATTTCTATTGATGTGTCAGAATTGGGATTTAAAACAAGTCATTACCTGATCTGTACTTGTCTGAAAAATAGATACAGTACAGTTACATAACAGTAATGGAGCTCCGGTGTGGGAGAGAATTGGTTCATGGTCCTCCGTACTTTTTTCAGATAGTATGGAGCAGTATCAGTCCCTGCAGCTGGACAAGCAGCCTACAAGAGATGCCACATTACCAACATGCTTCTGGGTAATATCGCCTCATATTACAAATGTATTCATTTGGAAGATATATTTTGTAAAAGGTCACATTTTTATATAGCGCTTTTCCACCTTCAAGGCACTCAAAGCGCTTTACATCAAGGAACAGCTCACCCACTCACACACACACATTCATACACCAGTGTACACAGACACTGGGGGTGAGGTGGGTTAAGTGTCTTGCCCAAGGACACAACGGCAGCATTTATCTATGTGAGCTAGAATCGCACCGCCAACCTGTGGATCAGTGGACAAACACTCTACCACCTGAGCTATTGTCACCCTCTATGTCCCAAATATTATTGCCCCATATGTTTTTTGTGACGTCAAGAAAATTTGTTTTGTAACTATTGGATATACAACTAATAAAATAATACAATGTTGGTATTTTTGTGCTACCCGAAAAATGTATTATATTTTATTTTATATTAATATATTCATTTTTATTATCTCACCGTTGATATTTATATCAATAGGTCGAACTAGTGATGGGACTTCTGGGTTTTTATGGGATCTGAATCTTTTTGGTGTTTAAAATGGTTCAAACTGAGAATGGGAGTGTGTTTACCCTTTGAAATTATGCATAATCTGAATAAAACGTTTTGGGGTTTTTTGTGCAAAATGGTCTCACTCATCAGTGTTGCCAGGTACACAGTTTTCCCTCAGAAATGGGCTGCTTTTTAAGAGCTGCCACGGGTGAAAAATATTGTCCGCTGGTTTGGCCAGAGCTATTTTCCCACATAAAATGTATTGGTTTTAGAATAATCCTATTGAAAGTCCTGAATTTCAGTGGTAAATATTCATATCCAAAGCTATCCGCACTCTGTGGAACTTTTATTTGTGCGTGAGAGAGGGGAAAGGGGCAGGTCTGGGTTACCGGAGGAGCGCTACTTTTATAAATACTGTGGAAAAAAATATAGCCGGGGCGTGTGTTCCGTGGGTTTTGGGCGTTTTTTCAGACGCTCTTGTGCAGGTTGCATTGCTGAAACCTGGCAACCCTGTCACTCACATTGCTCTGCTTCTGTGCTGATTCTTGTGTTGGTTCAGCGTCAATCAGCATAAAACAGCATACAAACAAAAAATTTTAAGAAAAAGATTCGGTTCTTTTAAAAAATGAGATCCAGTTCCAAGTGCTCACATTAAAGAACCATTCAGAAGAGTAATCGCTGCGTAGAACAGTAACTGACGCCATCTACTTGCATGTATGTCAGTCAAATCCTACAAATGACTGTTACTTCTCATGCCACCATAGCACGTTATAATATTAACAAACATTTAAAATAGGTGTTATGGCTTTTGTTAAAACAAGTATAACTCAAAAACACCTCACTGTCATGTGTTATTATAGAAGTGAATAATAAAAAGTGGCAAACACAGAGGAGTTGGGGCTGCCAGCACTAACTCTCTCCCAGTCTGCTATCAGATCTGCTCAGGCTAAAAGATTGTCTGGCTATGGCTTCCCTATTATGGATCGCACACTAAATTCCATTTTAATTCCATCTCCATTGAGCCAGGGAGCCCTAGGAGATAAAATGTCTCTTTCAACAGAGAGCTGCTGCCGTCCAAGTCTGCCACATTATTGGAGAGTGCATAGTTATTATACCAGTGAAAGCACAGTGTTATTTCTACAGTGTTGTCACCCATACGAATTTACATTATAATACTCAGAGTGTAAGCAGAAAAAAAAAAAAAAAACTACATGAAAGGCATGTTCTGTTGGAGCTAATACAAGCGACTACTAATTTCGCCAGTGCATTCAGTATCTGTATGCTTGGAAAGTATATATCTGCATTTGCACATCTCAGCTTGGGTACTTGGGAATAACATTTGCAAAATAGGGCATAACCTGCCTGATGAAATTATGAATTCTACCGTGTTATAACGTTGTTCCCTCATCAAAAACATGCCTGAAGAGGTTTTAGATGTCATCCATGCATGTTTCAGTTATTTAACGATCTCTCCCACACAGAATGAACATTTTATCAGGTAGTAAAAGAAAAATACAAATCTGTCAACTGGACAAAAGGTTGTTGGAGTGAAGACGTTTCGCTGTTCATCCAAGCCATTCTTCAGTTCCGGTCAGATCACTGGTGGACACTGCCTTATATCTATCTGAAGGGAGGAGCTAACTACACTGAAACTAACACATCTATTATTTACAGTTTCTGTTTGTCAGATAGGTCTTTTGAACTGCACTAAGTGTGAACTATGCCTGAGTCATATTTAGCATAATCATTCAGGCCCCTAATTGGTGCTTTCACACCTATTAGCATACTGGCTACCACTATTGCTTTCCCTGTTTAGTTTCAGGTCTGAGGATGGAGTTATAAATAGGAGATAAATGATGTCTAAGCATCACACTACATGAATGGAGTAGACCACATTGCTTCACTACAACAACTTTTTGTCCAGTTGACAAATTTGAATTTTTCTTTGACTAAACATTTTTATAAGGCACTTTTAGCCATATAAGTGACACCTCTAATTGAATCAATGCAAAATACATGATTCATGCCATACTGTGGAACATTCCAGGCAAAACAAGAACATTTCTATAGAGACATGAAAGTGTTGCATGTATTCTTACTCTCTTTTCAATTGTCATGTCATTTTTTAAAACTGAATGAACCACATTACATTAACTTAAAGCGAGACATTTCTTGCTTCATTTTGTTGTCATATTAGATACTAAAAATATATACAGACAGGATTTTGGATATGTTATTTCATATTGGAGTGAAGTAAATCACTGAAAAATTGGCAAAAAAAAAAATCTTGGAGTTTAAACTTTAATAAATCAGGCTTGGATTTAGATATCAAAAATCCTTATGTACAGGTGAAAGAAGAAATCTGAGGCACTCTGATATGCTTCGTTATTTTTAAATGTCTTTCTTATTTCAAAGCCAACTCGCTTCGACTTGCGTCTTCATCATCAGTGCTCTGATGAAGATGGATCTCTTCTTTGACCTAGTAAGGTTACCTGCTCACTCGGGATCTCTAAAAAGCACCTGATCGTTATGTCACTTACTGGTGATCCACTGAGCGCCAAACCTATATATTTTCAATCCTTCTATCCTTCTGTACATTTTGTCCAAATCTTGTTAAGTACAAAACTATAAAGCTGAGTGTCTGTAGGTGCTCCTCTGAAGGGCGATCCTTATGTCCCTATGGGAAAATGCGTTTTGAAAAAACAGCCTTTGTTACAGCGTCCCATATAACTCTAAAGCTCGTTATGACCCAGGTGGACCAGACATATTAAAGAGGACACAGGAGTCAAATGGGTTACAAAAAGTTAAATCGTTTTTATTTTAAGTTTATTTTAAGTTACTTTAAAATGCCAAAACAAATGCCCCCTCCGTGCCCAAATACAAAGTAACAGCAGAAAGGTGGACCTGATGAGCTGGCCAAACAGAACAAAAGGATGCGGCATCGGGCCAACCCCGTACAGGGCCGTAGAAGCCGGTGCCAACATCACTAGCCTAAAAACAAAAACGTCCCCAAACTAACCTTATCAAACGAAAGGCGAAAACAGGACAGCCGGTCTCACCAGGTCCAACACAGAAAGGCTAACTGCAGCTAACAGGCATTGTAACAGGCAAGAGCGAGAGAGCGCGCCATGGATAGACGGCCCATTTACAGTGCGATCAGCCACGCAACAAAACAAGCATAAATAAAAAAAATACACAGAAGATAAAGAGGAAAAGGGGCGCCAGCATGTAACAAGCTGCAGATTGATTAAATTAAATATTCAAAGACCTTTCGGTGCAGAGTGGACAATGTTGTTGTTTCCACATGAAAGCTCGTTTGCTAAGAAACCAGACTGATCAAAAACGTGAAAAAAAAAAGAGTTTTGCCTTTAGTGTTTCCCCTTAACGTAGCTTTTACATTGTGTCTGTTAAAACTAGGCCTGTCACGATAAAAAATTTGAAGCATGATATATTGCTACAGAGAAATACCACGATAAACGATAATATTGAACCTACTTTATGCCACGGTCACAAAGCAGGATATCCCAGTGAACCCTTTTTAAATTTATAGTATCATTAAAAGACATGAGCTACAACACGTAAATAAAGAATGAACCAACAATTAGCCATAGAACTTATTTATTCAGCCCTCTACAGTTCAAATCTTGTCATTTTACATTTAAAAAAATGGCTAAAATCTTGATATTGTAATTGCCGTAACAGGTCTAGTTAAAACTGTGCATAAATCTGACATAAATCAAAGAGAAAATCCACCTGCGTTGCTTAACCACCATTAAAAAGCACATGAATATGCATTACCCATCGATCTGTGTCACGGGGAATGGGCTGACGTATGTGGTGAGCTCCAGTGGGGACCTCAATTAGTTTTCAGTCAGAAGTGAACACTGTGGTTTAAGCCTGGGTCACGCTCTGGCCCGGGTCAAGGTTAAAGAGCCTGTACCCGTTTCTTTCTATGTATTTGAGAAAAATGCTCTTGCTCCTGTACAGATATATTGCATAAGCAGCAAGGTCAAAACAAGTCAGCTGTGTGGTGTCTGCATCTAAATATAAAGATTCCAGACCTCATTGCAGTGAATAATTAGGATGCTTGGAATCATAGACTGTATAAAGAAATGGACTAAGGGAGTGTGATGTCACCCATAGCGTTCGGCCCCAGTCAAATGAAGCGAGGCTAGAGTTATAGGGGTGAATTTGGAGTTCCGACCGTGAGTATCATAGCAACCGAAGAGCCAATCTGGAGCGAGACTGTTGAAGGTAATGCCCTTTCTGCTAACTCCATTGCGAGACACTTGCGAGAGCGACCTCAGGGAAAGAAGGCAGCTGATTTGTCTGTTATTAATGTTCATATCTTGAGTTACAGACACACTAGCGAAATAAAATTCTAGTATTAACCCGCTCTACATGACCCTGGTATTTTTAAGACCAAAAGGACGAGCCTGATAGCGGCAGTTAGAGAGAGAGGGGTGACCGTTTTCTAATGTAAATTGAATTGGAGCCAGAGTCAATGGAGCCAGAAGCCACTGTATCAGATTTTTGCCCGGTACAGTGTCTTCCGGCTCCACTGACTGATCAGCTGATCTATGAGGGCTTATGGGGACATATCAAAATGGTATGTCTGAAAACCTGCTAGCGCGTGTCAACAAACACTCGAGGAGTATTTAAGCAGATAATTTCACATTTAGCATTATAGGATCAATATTGTTTACACCGTTTGTGGATTTGCTAAAATGAATATGGTTACAATTCAGATTTGTGTTGTAATTCAGTGAGTTCTTGGGTGTAGTCACTGATAGAAGTGATGAGGTTGTACATTTGTGAATTTACTTTTTGGATATTTCATGGTGAAGTACAATGTAATCATTATGGGAAGGTGGTTCTTGCCCCCCATCTGAGAGTATGACATCATCACATTCTAGAATCTAAAAACCACAAATTGTCCATGGGAAGGATACTTTGAACATCTCGTCCAAGTATGAAATTTGTCTTTGAGTGATTGGCCCATAGAGTTTAGCTTCTTGGCCGAGCTCGAGCCACACGAGACATGAGGATGGCCCGTAGGGGTGTAACATGGGTGTAGTGAATTGTTTTGGCACAGCACGTTCGGTTTGGTCCATGTGTGTACTAGTGACGGGACTTTCGGCTCTTTTATGGGATCTGAATCTTTCGCATCCGTTCATTTCAAAGAGCTGTTCAAAAGACTAGCTCTTTTTATATTCATTCATATGACAGAAGCCACCGTGAGAAGTCATTTTATCTTCAAACTAATCACAGAGAGAAATGACCACTCGCTCACTCTTGTTGCCTGCTCTGCTTCTGTGCTGATTCTTGCGTTGATCACGCAAAAATCGTACACAGTCTATGGTGAAAATGCATCAAATTTAGAAAGAAAAAGAAATTGGTTCTTTTAAAAAATGAGATCCGGTTCCAAACGTTCGGTCGTATGTTTCATAATAAAAATCTACTGTGACGTTCTTTGGCGTGGAAGGACAAAACAGGCACGAAGGTTGTTTATATTGCACTGAAAAACATGCATCCTTACAGTGAGCAGGCTTGCATCTCCACAAACCTGACTCGATTTGGTCTGGAGGAGGGAAATGTTGTTGCTTTGGCTTTGATCTTCCACAGTATGACATAAAACTTATTTCTTCTTCGTGGAGAATGTTTGAAAAGTATGGCCAGGTTAGACATGTGTAAAGACTCAGCAGGCACTGTCCCCATCCCACAGGAAACGTTTTGTTGTTTTACCTGTCTTCCAGTGTAAAAGTTGATTAACACATGACTGTGAACAGATATGATCCTGCTTTTGTAATGTTTGATGTTTGTCATTCTGGTGTAAATACTCAGAAGCTCTGGAGGGAGACGAAAAGAGACTTGCTTGCTTGGGACTTGCTTCTGTCCATATCTGTTGTAACAAAGAATAAACATTTTTGTATTTCATCAAGCTTCACAAATGGATTATTATTATTCACCAACATATAATTTCCAACATGTAGCTGTTAACTTGGAAAGTACCACTATATGACATCACAAGGTGGAACAGAGCATTTTGAGCTTTGGAGATGTAAACAGACTAATAAACCAGGATTGCTCAAACATGTGTGAATGAAACAAAACACAACTCCCAGTGTGTTTTTGATCAGGCAACAACATTCTAACGTGGCTAAAAGCTCACAATAGTCTATTTTGCTTAGTATAGGTCGTTTAAATGGAAACAAGCATGAGCTAAGCTTTTCAGTGCTATGAACACAACTAAAATGAAAAAAGACACGCTTTTATTCATTTATTTCATTTACATAGGCGACTTTAATAATCTAAATTCAATTAAAATACTTGCTTGGTCACCTTTATGTCAGTGGTTTATGCAGAAGGTTGAAACGCTGTGAAAGGCAGACCAACAAAGCCAAACAAAATGAATAGGAACAATAGTTGACTCAATTTAATGTTTTCATTCTGCCCTTTCAGAAGCCATAGAGAACTTCTATACTTTCATTTAATACACTGCTCCCACATCCCTCCCTCTCTCCCCTCCTCCTCCTCCTCCTCCTCCTCTTCCCTCCATCCAGGAACCCAGGCAAATGTTTAAATTACACGACCAAGTAACCAAGATTAATTAAAACGATAATCTACAAGCGGAATATATTTCACAGTTAGCTTGGGGCCCATTTCAAATTGCATAGCTGCGTTTCAGAGTCCAAAAGGAATAGACACCTGCTCCAGAGCTGTGGTCAAAAATGGTATTAACCTAATTATGGAGAAATGCAAATAAGTGCGAAACATGGGTTAAGATGGTGGTCTTTAAAGGGCCCAGGTTATACTATATTCTGATTTATGTTATAATGCTGTTTCATTTAGTTTCATTTAAACATGTTTAACACACAAATCCTGCATATTTAGGCTATGTTTTCTCTCACAAAGAAAATACTCTGTTCCACTTTGTGACGTCATGTGGTCATACAGGAATTGCTCGCCGTGTTTTGAAACTCCTTACACCTTCACTAGAATCATTTGGATAATTTCAGCCTTGGATTTGCCAATGTCTACCGAACTAAAGGTAAAAAGTAGCTGTTACAGAGTTACCCAAACAGGTGCGACTGAAACAAAATACGTCAGATAAGCCCGTCACGATAACAAATTTTCAATAGACGGTATCATTAAGTAGCATGAGCTGCAACAAATGTACTGTTATTGGTCAATAATTAGCCATCGAAGTCACTTATTCAACCTTTAACATCTCAAATGTAATTACACCCCAAATCTCCCCACGTTTACAAAGAAATCGAATGACAACTCGATATAGTATTTATCAAGACAGGCCTAATGTCAGGTATGTTTTTGATGAGGTAACAACATTCTAACATGGCTTAAAGTTCACAAGAATCCATTTTGCGTAATATAGGACCTTTAAAGGAGGAGAAAATTGTGTCATTTTTTTTAAAAGCGGGATTTTATTTATATTTCACGAAAAAAATGACCGAAACGATTTTGTTGTCAGTAAAAAACCTATGCAGAAAACCTTAAACAGAACGCCAGTGGTTCTCAAGCTACGGTGTGTACATAGATTTCTTCAAATTTAGATCAATATTTTTCAAATTAACACAAAATCCAAAGATGGATTTTGGATACACCGACCGCATCACTACAGCCTGTCAATCTCACGCTCCATCCTTCTCTCACTCATGAACAAGACCCCGAGATACTTGAACTCCTCCAGTTGAGGCAGGGACTGTCCACCCACTTGGAGAGGGCAAGCTACCTTTTTCCGGTCGAGAACCATGGCCTCAGTTTGGAGGAACATGAACTATGAAAATTAACATCAGACTCACACCTTCGTAAAGTATTGAAGAAGTGTGTATTCTGGATCCCAGGCAACATCAATACTGTAACAGTTGTAATTTTTCATCACTTTGAAACCAACGGATAAATTATCCAAGGTGCACAGGTTAACTACCCAAACAAAACAAACAAAAAAAGTTTTAAAAATGTTTATCTGTTTTTCCATCACATTGTATAGACCTTGTATGTTCTTCAGTCTCTCCCTGTGGGCTCTCATGGAATCCGATTTTCTTGCTGATACTTTGGAGAACTCCTCTCACTCCTCCACTGCTCAGCAGCCGCTATAGGCTTAATCAAAACACGGCTTGGATTCTGTACTCCCTGGACACAAGCTAATCCTCTTATGGAGTAACTGAAAACCCAAAGCACAAGACAGTTTCTCATTCAAGTGTCTCCCCCCATTCACTGTAAACTCACCCTGCCAATCGGTCTGCTGTGGGAGAATAGCAAAAGAAAAATTCAACTCTGTCAGCTGGACAACATTTGTACAGTGAAGACATTTTGCTAGTCATCCAAGCCGCTTCTTCAGTTCTGGTCAGATCACTGGTGGACACTGCTTTATATCTATCTGAAGGGAGGAGCTAACTACACTGAAACTAACACACCTATTTGTTTACAGTTTCTATTTGTTAGCGAGGTCTATTGAACTACATAAGTCTAAACTGTCCCTGAGTCATATTTAGCATAATTGTTCAGGCCCCTAATGGGTGCTCTCACACCTATTAGCATACTGGCTATCATTATTGTTTTCTTTGTTTAGATTTAGATCTGAGGATGGAGTCATGTATAGGTGATAAATGATGTCTAAGCTCCCCATTTCCGTTCAGAGATGAACAAAAATAGCCTCTTCGACTCCTCTCTCATGCCACCTCTTTTCTTTGGCTAGGATCTTTTGTCCAGTTGGCAGAATTGAATTTCGTGCTCGAGAACCTACCTGGACAACTGAGGGGTTACACAGACTGCTGTGGGAGAAGTCAAGGCAATTAGTGAACAGAAAGGAACAGCTATAGTGCAGTGACGCTGACATTTGAATCATAGGAACGTTAAAGTGCATATGACAGGTTTTATCATAGTTTTGCATCAGTAAAGTGGCAGTTTGTTTGACTGACATATCCAAAATGACATCTCTCTGTATTTTTTATTTTTATTTTCATAGAGATTGATATCAGTCTGGTCACCACGCCATCCGTCACATCTCAAGCCCGACCAAACGCGATCGTGCCACCATATTTGTTTATTTCAGTGACACATGTGAAACAAAGGAGGTCATTGGTCACTTATCATCAACAAACAAACAAAAAGACCCTCACCTCAGATTAATAGAATTTAGTGCTTAGCTCATTATAGGGCGGACCATGCACGTCCCTGATTGGCTAATCCACCTGTCAATCACGCCCATCTGAAAATGGGGAGATTTACCGGTGACCAGACTCACATCTCCATAAAGTTTTGAAGAAACGTGTATTTTGGATCCCAGGCAAGTGTTTTGTGGGGAAAAAAGTTGAAAAGAAAAGTACAAAAACATAGGAAGTGAGTTTTAAAACAGAATACATCTGCGTATGTCACCAACACCAAAATTTCCATCCAAAATGCAGAGACCATTTACACGCAAGTAACACATTTTTCTGACAGATTAAACATTGATTTAACAAGGTAGAGGTGTTGTCATATATTATACATCTAATCATAACTATGGTGCTATGTAGACATGTTTTGGCCCTTCTAACATCACGGTTTCTTGGTAACAGTAACATGGAATTACCTCTACATAGTGTGTCACATCTGCTACCCACGTCCACAGAAGTTGCCGAAGTCGATGATAATTATGGAGACAAAGAGAAAGGGTAAAAAGGGGAAGAGGGCTGTATTTTCTCAATACCACTAGTTTGGACAATGTCATGAAATCATTATTAACTATTCTGTTATTATGGAAATAAACACAACAAAAATGGTGAATTGTATGTGTAAAAAAAGTACTACATAAATCAATTGTATTATTGTTATTAACCAATCCTGAAATGTGTAGAAATGTCTTTAAAGAAGACATTGTGCTTGAGTGTGCTATATCGTTATAATCTATGACACCCATGATTATGTTATAATTTGCACATTTTAAATCACAATATTTATCTAGAACAATTTAATAAAAGTTCGCTGACTGACGTGTTAGAAAACTGTGGTGCCCAATGGGAGCTGACGTTGCCGTAAACGTCATCACAACAAAGAGTCACAAAGTTGTTGGCACCTCCAGTGGATAGATGCAGATTACGCTAGCAAGTAAGTAAGTAGTAAGACTTTTTTCACTTGTACCAAAATGACAACGCGATGCTGCCGAATCCTACGTGTATCATCGATTAAGAAAATAAAGTTGGAGAACAAACTAAGTACAGAGCAATGGGCGTATGACGGTGCTGGTGAAAACGCGGATTGATCAGCAATATGGCGTCTTGAAAATAAGTGATTAAAGATTGCTCAGATGTGCGTGAATCACTCCAAATACAATTTTGAAACAACTGTGATATGGTTAAAAGGTCTGAAAAGTAGATTTAGCAAAATAGGTCAGTTTTAATCCAGTTAGATGTCACGAGTGAATGGGTTAGAGAGACTATTTTCTTTGCAAGACTTACCTAGAGAGTACCCAAGTGATATGCGCACATGCAGACTCCATCTAGAGAAATTGTACTGAAAATCAATAGCCAATGAGGAGTATCTTGCCCGGGGACACAACAACAGAACGAGGACTGAATGCCCATCCCATGACTATACCTAACCTTGCTAGCAAGATAAATTCTTGTGATTTTTGGGAGTTTGAAAACTCATTTGTGATGGGTTCTGCATGAGACTGGCCAGTTTTACCAGGTATATGGATTTTGTTTGTGAAAAATGTGCAGAGGGAAGCACTTTTGGATTTGTGGACAGGGAAGAAGCCCGCGCTTTTCTCTCAACTGGATTTAACTAAAGTTAGATTTTTTGTCTTGTTCCGCTATTGCAATGCTTTAACCAATCAGTGTGCAGTATTTGTTTGAATTCTTCATTGGCTCTGAACCGTTTCAGCGAGAGCCATCCCAGATTGATGTGTAGAACTCAGTTCAGAGTGCTCCACATATCAGTCTGACGAGAGCCAGGTTAATGGCCAGCTGTGATTGCAGTGACTTCCTAACATCAATCTGTAGTCAGTGATGGGAAGAATACTGAATACCTACATTAAAATGTGTTTTGTAACGTATTCTGTTACATGGTCCAATCAAAGTTCTGTATTCTGAATACTTGGAATACTTTTACATTGAATTGTATTATAGTGTAGTGTAAAACCATGACAGGATTAAAAAACAACTTTATGTTTGTTGCACTGTTTGCTCTGCATTTATTTATCACTGATTATTTTGCATGTGTGTTTCCTGTAAGGGAAATAGTAAATTAGATTGTCATTACAAATTTGAAACTATTACTATTACTTCAAAAATTATCCTAAACTAATGTATTTTTTTTATTAATAATCAAGCTTTAGAGAAGAATGTAAAAATGAAATTAAACTTTTGTATGTGACATGAGAAGGTCTGTGTAATAACATAAAATCCTTTAATTGAATTCTAACTGGCGCTCATAATAACCTCCAAATTTAGGACTCAGAAAATTGTTCAAATTAAAATTAAATTTTTCCATGAAGAGATTCTATCAAACCCATTATTCTTTTGCACCAGTGTCCTTTTTTAGGTTACACAAAACCATTACCTTGAATGTGGAATGTTTTGCAACTGGTAATGGAAAAATGTTACAGAAATAAAGCGTGAATTGATTGAAAGTTGAGAATGAATTCAATCAAATTTGTTCTCTGCTCCAAAGCATTTATATTGTCTCCCACTCGAAACAACAGTAAACTATCACACAGGCCTAAGCAAATGGACCCACAGTGATAAAGTAATATTAATAAATAAAATAAATTATCGCTGTAAGACATAAGAAATTGCTTCCACGGTGGAGAAGGGGTTACTCTTTATTGAAGTAGCAGTACTCGAGTAAAAGTTTTGGTGTGACGAAAGCTTTATGTTGACAATATGAAATGATTTGAACATTTGTGTTTTTTGCATCGCTCCTTCAGATATGATTTCGTTTTTTCTCATTTTGTGTCTGTCCTTTGAAAATGCAGTTTTAAAGAGATGTGTTTTTGTCTCAAAATTTGGCTGAAACATCATGGAAAGCACACGGGGGCGTGTTTTTGACAGGAGCAGATGTATTTGGTTGGGACAGTACACGTAAATGGACATATATGTATATGAAAACATGCCAAATTGTATCTATGTATGTAATTGTATTCCTTTGAGTTTCCCTGCATTTCCACTCCAAAACACACACAATCATACCCAACATAACTGACACAACAGACAAAGCGGGTGAAGTGTTTAATTGCTAAAACGATAACTTGGGTAACTCCACATGCAGTAAGTTCGAAGGACTACCCCTGGAAAGACGATCAAAAAACACTGACCTACGGAAAACTGATGAACAACCACAGGCCTATGGGCAGCCTAAGTAAATAACAACATCCATGTTCACCATTTAGACCTGGAATCAAACCACCAACCTTCAGATTACAGCTAATCCCCATAAAAACCCATACCACCGCTGAGAGCTAGAGAAGTTAATTATACATGTCCTAAACTGTAAATGGACTGTAAAACGCTAAAAGATGAGTGCGTCGTTATAAACACACTGGCATATTTACCTTGGACTGTGATCCTGTTTTCCACACAGCACATTAGCAGCAGTAGGTGTCATCACCAGAGCTTCATACCACTGTGTACAGCTCATTAGGCTGACGAGGCTTCAAGAACACACCATCCAAGACATTAGCCACGCACATACGTATGCACAGGTACGCAACAGGGCTGTGCAATGAGACGCGAACATTATACTCACATTCAGTGGTATATAGGTTATAATTCACGTTTGGAATGGTAAAACGCTTGCAATATGATGTCAATTATGGCTTCATGCAAAGATACTGCTAAGGCTTTGTGTGCATTGGCGTGGGCTAGGCAGGCAGTGGAGCAGCAGAGGCCATAAACGAGACGATGGTAATTAAAGCTGTTTTAATTGTTTTAATTGGTGTCATTAACTAACCGAGGGTCGGGCGCTGGCACACACACAATACGCTCTGATCCCACACAAACGCTTATCTACTTATTCGAGCTGGGTGAACGTTCTGCTGCTATGGAAACAACACGACGTAAGGATATTATGGTGCAATCATCGAAGCATATGCCCCTCAAATGATGCGTGATTACAGATAAATAGCAGGTTAAATGTCAGTGACAGCTACACAGATATTATTTTGACATTAAGGCGTACTTAAAGCGTTGAGAATATTAGCCATAGTATAATATTTACAAGTTTTTCTCTTTGATTTTTACAAGTGGGGGAATAAAATTGAACCGGAATGCCTTTGGTGGAAGAAGTACTCAGTTTTGTTACTTAAGTAAAAGTACAGATACCGGAGCAAATATAAATACTCTATATATATAATACAGTAAAAGTAAAAATATCACATGAAAAAAATCTACTTAAGTAAATGTAACTTAAGTAAGTACCCCTTTAAAAATGTACCAAAAATAAAAGTATTTCGCGCAGATTTTGAGGTCTTATAAGGCCTTGAAATGTTTGATTTTGATAAAGATTTGTTCTGAATTTTGTTCAAAAGAAAGAATTGCATTGGTTGTTTTTTCCTAGCTGTTTTTATTTGCATATTTTTGTTTGCTCAAACTACAAAGGTGTTAAAAATAAACCCCTCAGACTTTTAGCAGGTCTCAAACCGTAATAAAAAATGCTATTACTTGTCAGTCCAGTTCCAAAATAAAGCGGAATGCAAAGTACAGATACCTAATTAAAAGTAAAAAGTATCCACTTTAAAATGTACTTAAGTAATGTACAGATACCTAAAATGTTTACTTAAGTACAGTACTTTACTACTTTTACTTTGTTACGTTCCACCACTGGTAGTCAACTAGTCAGCTATTATTTTTTCGATGGCCCCTTGATTTTCTAGTGTGCCTTGAGGGATTGCTAGGTGTGCCTTGGAAAAATGTCCAATTTAAGTTTCCTGATTCATACACTAGTTTAAATGAATAATCTTCAATTATGGAGTGCCCTGTCCAAATTACAGGACTCAAAAAGACAAAAAAAAAGACTAAAATTACCCTTGTTATTTATATATAT
>KN473525.1:10094-30770 GCA_000787095.1 Periophthalmodon schlosseri
GTTTGAGAGAGAACTCAGCCTAAATATGCAGGGTTTGTGTGTTAAATGTTTGAATGAAACAAAACATAACTCCAGGTCTGTTTGTGATGAGGAAACAACATTATAACATAGATCAGAAAATAGTGTAATACAGGTCCTTTAAAGTTCTTCAGTGATGTAGTGGTCCACTTTGTTTCAATTTCTGTCTGAAAAAACTGTTCTAAAGCTGTGCTAGTGGCCAAATAATTCTTGCATGTGAATATTAGTGACATACAAGAGGTTTATGAGTATGTGTGTTTGTGAGTAGGTCTGTCATGATAATTACTATAGCGACCTGTGGTTCAATACATGATGGAACAATCATTTTTAGAGGTCCATATTTATCACGTGTATCACTTTTTCTTTGAAACTTTTAATTATTTCTTTTGCAATATGATTAGATTTGAGCTGTAGAAGGTTGAATCATGAACTTCTATGACTCATTACAGATACAGACTAATTACTTAAGTGTTTAATTCTGCTATTTATTCATTGCAGTTCATGTTTTTACTAATATTGTACATTTAGAATATTTTTGGGGGATAATTTTGCTTCTTTATACTTTGGTGTCAATAGTATCATTTATCGTCTATATTTACTTCAGCAATATATCGCACTTCAAAATGTGTTTATCGTGACAGGACTATTTGTCAGAGCTAGAGACTAGTTAGATAGATTTAAATACATTATTAATGTTTTGAAAATCACAAACCCCAGCTTTACGGTCTTAGGACAAATGTGATTGTCGGCACTGCTGCATTGTGGGTTCGCCTCCATGCCACAACTGCCACAACTGTTTGCTGAATGTCTCTACCCTCTCTTCCCCATTTCCTACTATAACCATAGACTGTATATATAAATGGACATAGCTAATCTGCTAGCCGCCACGTTCCAAATAGGAAGTGAGCATGGGCACGTGTCCGCCTCCATCGACTCCAGTTGACTTTCTGTTGAAAAACTGTCGTCCCTCAGGCTCCAGTTGACTTTCTGTCGTCCCTCTCTATAACTGGTGCTGTCTGGCACCTCATTTTGGTCTTAAAATGTTTGTATTAATCCGCGCTACATGATCCTGGTGTTTTTATTTAGCTATTTTGTTTGTAAATCAAGAAATGCGCATTAATAACAGACTAGTGAGGTGCCTTTTTTCCCTGAGGTTCCCGCTAGCGTTAGCAACAGGTTTGATTGACAGCGTTGCTAAGTGCCTGTTCCCTGCTAACCTAGTGGTTACTTCTTTATACAGTCTATGGCTATGTCCTGTCCTGTCCAATAAAATAAATAAAAAAGTCCATGTCACTAACTCAGATGCTTACTGTTCTAACAACCTGCGTCACTATGTGCTAACCTGTACTGTACTGATGGAAAACATGCTCTGGTCACCACATGAACACTATGTCCAGAAAGGGGCACTAAAACCCAGCCTGTGCCATCTGTTGGAGAGGGAGGCTGAGGGCAAATAAAAACAAAGCACCCTCATATACCAGACGTGGGTAATATAACAATAGCAGCCCCTTGTAAATTCCTTCATTGTATAGAAGATAAATATGGCGCCTGTGTTGCGGCTTTTATGAGCGCAGAAGGAACACCGTGAAATGAAGAATGAACCCGGAGACATCATGTGAAAGCTCAGAGCGCAGATTACCCACGCTGCCATCACTGACTCACAGATCATCTGTCTCATTATTTACACTGCTAATGAACCTCTCCACACACCAGCAGAGGGACGGCCGGTGCTCACGAGCAGCAGAGATAAACTACATGAGAGCAGCTCCATATCAGTTGCATTGGCGTCTATATATAAGTCAGTGGGTGATTCACTATGTATTTTTTTGTTTACTATAGAACCTATTTATTTGAGCTACGCACCCATTTCTTGAAAAGCGTAGCCATTCTTTGACCTCCCAGAAGATGGATTATCTGAGGAGAGAAGAAAAAACAGATCAGGGTTCACTGTGGAACATTAAACAGAGTCGATGATGCCCATCGACTCTGGGTGCCCACTATCAGCATTGCACCTAAAGAACTTACTGCATAAGATTAAAAACAAAAAGTTATTTAAAACTAATGTACCCTCTGAGTGGGGCGGCACTTGAGGGGGGCAGCACCTGAGTGAGGCAGCACCTGAGTGGGGCAGCACCTGAGTGGGGGGGCACCTGAGTGGGGTGGCCAATCAGATTTCAGGGGAGACTTTTGCAAACTAACCCACTGCTTGGGCCTGACAGTGTGATTGGTCCTCTGTCCTCTTATTGTAACTCTGCCGTGAGGAATCTTGGGCTGATTGTGGACTCTGTGTTCAAACTGGACAAGCACATTAGCTCTGTCATAAAGTCCAGCTTCTTTCAGTTGAGGCTCCTTGCTAAAGTAGCTAAAGTAAAGCCCTTCCTTCTTCAGGCAGATTTTGAAAAAGCAATCCAAGCGTTTGTAACGTTGCATCTGGATTATTGTAATTCTTTGTATGTGGGGCTGGAGCAGGGATCCCTGCAGCGCTTACAGAATTTCTAGACCACTGCAGCTCGTCTGCTGACAAAAACTAAGAGACAAGAGCACGTCACGTCTGTGCTGTGCAACCTGTGCTGGCTTCTATTTCATAGCAGGTAGAAGTCAAATTGTTATTGATTGTGTTTAGCTGTCTGCACTCTATGGGTCCTCTGTGGGTCCCTTTTCTGTGGCAGCGCCCAGACAATGGAACAGCCTCCGTCTTTAACACAGTTTAAGACTAGACTGAAAACCCACCTATTCTCCCTGGCATTTAACACTACCTAGACAGGATATCTTGTTGTTTTATTGTTCTTTGCCTATATATCATGTTATCTGTATATTTGTTTTTTGTTAACTTTTTATATATCATGTTTCTGTATATTTGTTTTTTGTTAACTTTTTATGTGAAGCAGTTTGGGCAGCTGAAGTTGTTTTTAAATGTGTTATATAAATACACTTGAATTGAACTGCCCACCTTCCGTATCTTAATGTGGACATCTTATGCACTGTAGCAGAGAAATGACGTGACGAAGAAGAGTAGCGGTGAAATTGTTAAGATTAGAACTAGGATTTTTGAATGCACATTTTGAACGGTTTGGCACAGTAAACAACCAGTAAAATGTGTACATGCTGAAGACACCAGACTCCATGTGGTTGACCCCGTCCGCTCTGCACTATGCAACAGTAGCCCCCCAAACCAAATGCTGACACACACTGAACCTGCAGCTGCTCCCCCGTACATGCTGACAGATTTATGACGTGCTAGTCTTGAGTTATATGTTTAGGATTTGTTAGTGCGTCTTTATATCTGACTAGAGGCGACAGATATATCGGAAAAGGTATAATATATTGTTATTTTGGAGGAATTCAAAATTAGCATATTGAGTATATCTTCTAATAAAAAAAACTCTTGTAAAAAGAACAGACTTGCAGAGTAATCTTTCAAAACTAATGGTATAAAGTGATAATTCTGCACTGTTGTCATAAATTGTATTGACATTTTGTGAAACACTTGAACCTCAACCAAGACATTTACTGTCACCACTTCTGATGGATTGCCATAATCGAGTGTGTACCAATACCGTAATTAGGATAAGAAAAGATTTTTTTTCCCTTTTTTTATTCTTATTTTTCCCAATATCACTATGGAAGCCCTGAGCAACAACCAAAAAAAAAAAAGAGAAAAAAAACACATAATTTGAGTTGTATGTTCTAATATCTAATAAAATAAATAAATAAATAAACACATTAATTAAAATCCCTCTGGTTCGAGCTTGCAGGTAAAAAATAATAATAATAATAATAAGTTTGCACTGTTTGTTTTTTGTTTTGTTTTTTTTTCCTTTTGTATGCTGTCAGTGGGACATTTTTTTTTTTTCTCACTGTTGGCGTGGGACAAAAAACAAGTGCTTTCCATGTGTAGTTGTCATAAGTACTAAATTATGCCGACCTCCCACACTGATAGTTCAGCTTGACTATTAACTCGGTAGTCTCGGGTTCGAGTCCTGCGTCGGCATGCGGCATATTGTTCTGGAGATATATATTTATCAAAAAACAAAAAAAGTGCAAATGTTATTTTTTGTTTTTTTACCTGCAAGCTCAAACCGGTGCAAAAAACAATTTTGAACTTCAAAAGAACAGCCTCTCAGGGCTTCTGTAACTAACCCTTACATCTGACGTGTCTTTATAAATCACAGTTATGAGGGTTGAAATGTAACTGCGATAGCAAAGGCCCCTGAGAAGCCCCGAGAAGCCGACTTTGTTACAACATAAATACAAGTCCAGCTGTGTGTGATGTTTGGCTAAGCACTCATGTATCTGAGAGTGTCATAGCCCTGAGCAGCCCTGTCTGTCTCAGGTTAGATAAGAGACTGCATTCCCAGGCTTCCCCAGCGTCACAGAACATAAAACTGAATTCACTGTATTCTTCACAGCGCACCTCTGTCTTTTTTTGTCATGATGTCATATTCATACTGGTGTTGAAAATTATGGGTTAGTTGGTCACAATTTTAATCGTCCAATTTCAATGGCTGCAATTGTGTAGATTATAAAATGTCCTCTACAAACAAACTCTGAAATGATTGTGATTCTTGTATTAGAATAGAAGTCCATATTTCAGTGTCCTCTCAAACGTGCTGGTTGCAGGATGAATTCCAGCGTGAGCAAGCTGTGTCCTAAGGCAAGACACTTCACCCACAATGTACAAATGTGCTTATTGGCCATCAGTTGTTCTGGTTTCTAATCGAATAGGTGGAAAAAGCATATCAGTTAATCTTGCATTTTGATTGGCAGAGTATTAAATGGACTACTTAACTCGGGCTGCAGAGCAAAATGTATGTATGTAGTAATAGTTTTTTTTAATGTTGCCTCATTAGGCCGATTATTGCAAGTTCTGTCCAAAGGCAAGACACTTCATGCCCCCTGTATGAATGTGGTGTAAGTGAGTAAGTGGTGGTGGTTGGAGAGGCTGATGGTGCAGGTTGGGAGCCTCACTGTAGTGGGCCCCAGGCAGTGGTGGAAGATAACAAAGTACAAATAGTAAAGTACTGTACACAAGTGAATTTTTAGGTATCTCTACTTTGCTTAAGTAAATTTTACAGTGGATACTTTTTACTTTTACTTCACTTTATTTGAGAGCAACTATCTGTACTTTCCTACTCCACTGTATTTTTTCTATATTTTTTTAACTGGACTGAAAAGTAAAAAGTACTTTTCATATGATTTGAGGGGTTATTTTTACCATGTTTGTGGTAACATCCTGACTAAGTTTTTGAGTTCAAGCTTCAGCTTTGAGCTAACAAAAATAAATACATCAAATTCATAAGAAATTGATCTGTATTGCTGTTGACCAAAATATAACAACACTTTTACTTTTTACTCTTAAAATACATTTTTAAACGGGTACTTTAATACTTTTACTTAATTCGATTTTTCTTTTTACTCTAAAATACATTTTTAAACGGGTACTTTAATACTTTTACTTAATTCGATTTTTTTCATGTGATACTTTTACTTGAGTTACTTTTTACCTCTGTATCTGCAACAAAATTGAGTACTTCATCCACCACTCGCCCCAGGGCAGTTGTGGCCACTAGAAGTAACTTACCGCAGCTATGTACAGTGTGTGTGGTGCTTTGAAAGGCTTTGACGAGCTTGAAAAAATCAATTGCAATGCACAATTAATACACGCTTCTTATCTAATACTAATCAATTGACAATTAGAGTCAGAATTAAAGGGAAAAACGTTTTTTCTTTTCTTTTTTGTTTGTCCTAATCCAGTTAAGGAGCTTTAAGAACATTTCAGTTTGTCCTTGGAAAAAACAAAATACAAAATCCTTGTTGAGTCTGGATAAAAGCACTGCTCTTTATCTCCAGGGTTTTCTACTTACGAGGTCATGCGACAGTCATGATAAAACAAGCAGGCACTTTTAGAACTGAAGCACAGTGTAAAAACTAACAGAAGAAATATTAAGCCTATATTATCCTAATACCTATGAAATTCGAGGCTTTGAGTGCAAACCTTCTTGGTGGACCCACATGTTTTCTATATTAAAATTACACATTCCAAACTTTGTGAAGAGCCTTCCCTCTCTACTCGGGGCCCTAACAGTTCCGTGTGTATTCTATATGTCCATTTACACACTGGTATATTTAAACAAAGCGAACAGCAGGAAGAAGGAACTGCAGTTCATTCCACTTCAACACCTCAGACTCACGATACACTGCATAATGTTTGTCCTTCCATGCAGCGGGCCCACAGTAACCATGCACACACTAGTCCTTCAACAGCCAATATAAGTCCATTATTTCTTCTTAATTGTGCCATAAACATCTATCATCAATATTTTTTTTTTAAGTTCGATCTTTGCTTGGTTCAAAAATGAACCAAGCAGAACTAGTAAATACAGACTAACTGCAGCACCAGATTAAAACAGTGAACATTCTTCTGAGTAATCTCCTTAATCTTTGACCTGAAATTTTCAAAGTATTTTTAATCCTTTTGTCCCATAGCTCCAAAAGTTGTTGGTAATGCCTATTATGCACTTTTAAAACCATGGCAAAACCACAAGAGATAGTGCATACATTTTAGTAATTTAAATGAAGTTTCATAGTATTTTTTTTTTCATAACTTCTGATTTGCATGTGACTTTTTTGACCTGACAATCTAATGCAATTTGGTTACACATGTTCCAATTTTATGAACACTGACATATAAGTCCAATAGTCACATGGGCCGTTCCACCGTAACCTACCCAACCCTGAGAAACTCACCAGATGGGACAAAATGGAGCTCCCTCTTAACCTCCATGCTGTCCATTTTTAGGTGAGTCGCTTCCCAAAGGTCAACCCATCCTCACACATGCAGAGAGAACTGATCAGAGCCTTGTGTAACTCAGGCACACTCATGCTAAGGTAAAATCAGCTCCTCTAGAGGTTCATGTGCTGTGAGAGGTGGAGGGGAGGAGGAGGAGGGCTGTGTCTGCTGGGTCCCTGTGCCTAGGAACGTTTTTCAGAAATGCCGTGTGTGTAGAAACTTTAACAATTTACAGTTGGATTTTGAAATTCTTAATGACGTAAATTCTGGTTTATATGTAAAATCTGGATTAAATAAAATAAAAATACCTGAATGTGTTTCCTTGCTTTGTAGATTTTGATTAGAGATAGACAGTGGTGGAAGAAGTACACGATTTTGTTACTTAAGTAAAAGTGCAGATACCAGGGAAAAAAAAAAAAAACTGAAGTAAGAGTAAAAGTATCACATGTAAAAATCTGCTTAAGTAAAAGTATTAAAGTACCAGTTTAAAAATTTAATTAAAGAGTAAAAAGTAAAAGTAAAGTAAAAGTTTAAAGTACCAGTTTAAAAATTTAATTAAAGAGTAAAAAGTAAAAGTATTTTGCTCAGATTTTGAGATGTAATAAAGCTTGAAATATAGTGATTTTGACAAAGATTCATGCAGAATTTTGTTCATCAGAACCAACTGAATTCATTGTTTTTTTTTTCTAGCTGTTTTTTTTTTTTTTTTTTTGTTTGCTCAAAACTACAAATGTGTTAAAATGAACCTTTCAGCCTTTTCAGCAGGTCTCAGACAATAATGGAAAAAACTTTCACTTTTCAATCCTGTTCAAAAATCTAGTGGAGTAGAAAGTACAGATACCTGTTCTCAGATGTAGTGAAGTAAAAGTAAAAAGTATCCACTTCAAAATGTTCAAAATGTCACTTTATTACTTTTACTTCATTACATTCCATCACTGGAGATAGACCAATATATTTGTTAATATATTTGTTAATAAAAATTATGATAATACACAAGTTTTATATAGCGCTTTTCAAAAAGAACCTCAAACACGTTTTACATAGGCAAGAAAAAAACACCAGACTGCTGCAAAATAAAGTAAAAATAACATTATTGGATTGTATGTGATGTGAAACAAGTGAGTTTATAACAGTTTTTTGTAGTTTTTTGTAGTGAGTCTGAGTTTGATTTGATGGGGACATGGGGAAGTTGGCCGATATCTGCACTTTTGAGTCACCAGCACAGGCCCATGTGATGGTTCGGCTCAGCACCAGACTAAAGGAAAGATATTTAGATTTATTTGAACACTTTAATGTGAAGAGGGCACTAAGAGATCTTGTATGAGTTTAGTGAGTTGCTCTGGTTTCTAAAGTACTGGCATCCGGCATGAAAAAAACATTATCAGTCAATCTCTCATTTTCAGTGGGAGAACAAAACGTATGTTATATAATGAACGAATGCTATATCTGTATATAAATCACCTGCAGATGCGGCTTGAGACTTTTTTTTTGTGAATCAAAACAATCTTGTTGACAAAATTCAGTCAGGCTGTACACATTTGATTATACTGCAGTCCTAAAATAGTTTTACAATGTTGTATTATTGAATTATTGTAAAAGATTTTATTACAAGTATATAGCGTACTCTGCGTGCTCATGGGGGCAAAGGTCAGCAGTCTTTCTGATCTATATTTGGGACATGTCTGTCACAGCAGCTCTTCGCATGAGTTTACAGCATAAGACTCCCTGTACTGGTGCTGTATGTGCTACACACTACACTCAAACTATCACCGCGCCTCATGGAAATGAATAAGTGAAATGCTCATGATTTGAGCAGCTTCAGGCATTGGTTTAATCTCTACAGCATATTCTCAATAATGAACTGTAATGGCATTATAAAGAAAAGATCCATAGTGACTTTATCTTGAATGAAACTTGCAGATGTTTTGGTTTCTAAATAATTGCATTAAAAATGTTTACTGCAAAGCATAATAGGGAAGGCAGTGACTTAAGTGATAGAGTGGTCGTTTTCTAACCAGAAGGTTTGTGGTTCTACTTGTGAGTAGCACATCACCATCTTGCAAGGAATATGAAATGTTGAAGCGACTTTGAGAAAAGTATTCAAAAATGCACTAAACTAAAGTGTTATGACTTGAATCCCTGTTTAAGGCCGTGTGGATTTCACCTGAATTCTTTCACAGGATGTAATTACTATTTTATGTCTGAGCCTTTACTATTCTACATGTTACAAGCCTTGTAAAACTTTACAAGCTCTCCTTAATTGACATTAAAGCCAGTGTGTATATAAATGACAGAGTGCACCTTGGGAACTCGGTCACTTTTATGTGTGGGACAGTGATTACAGCGTTTATATATGATGGTTACAGATGCAACAAACTGAAGCTAATCTTTGTTTTGCCTGTTGTCTTATTGAGGTTAAGATTACATTTTCAGCTGTCTTCCAGCAGGTGGCAGCAGAACACCGCACACAGACTGTTAAACGTGTAAGTTTTTGGTGGAGGGTCCATCACCTGCTTGTTTCATGAAAACGTTATTGCTTTGCCTAGAATGTTCCATGTTATCATATTTATTCAATTCCAGGCATTGTTGTTGCCAAAAAATACTGGTGGAGTCATTTGCTTGTCTCCATAGAGATTGCAAAGGGTTTTTTTTTGCCATTTTGTGGGACAGGAAATAAACACTATGGAGGAAAAAAAGGTTTCAGACCCTCCATCACAAAACTTACTTTGTGCCTCTTTAAAGGGGTTGTATTTATTCATTTAACACATTAAACACAAAACAACATTATCAGATCAAAACTACTACTAATACTAGAATAGAATGTTGTGCAATGCTGTTTAATATGTTAACCAGTGACCACTGTGTAACTGAAGCACACACAAAGTCATACAACATGCAGAATTAATAAAGTCATGTGTAGAGTTCAAACAGGTCACTTCAAGTGCACACAGCACATACTGTCAAACATTAATCTGAGTCAGAGCTGGGGTCTCACAAGAGGACCACCAAAAACAGACAGGGATGATTCATTAATAATAAGGTCACTGATGTGGTGATGCTTATGGTCATGCTCATAATAAGTGTTTTATTAAAATGACATTTAACAAAGTAACAGGAAGAGTAGTTTTCTAATGGTTCGCCTCATGACATGTGAGACTGCTACTGAATATGAAAGAGAATATTTTACTGACTGATGGCTATAAATGTGTAACAGGACATGCCACACAGCCTCCACTGTGTGGTCAAACATTAAGTGTGAGCACATGTGTGCACAGGCTCAGCCATGTCATTTATTCTAACATAATACAGCACTGCTTTTGCAGCAGCAGGGACATAGTACTGTATGTAGATGAATACACTGCACATTGACATTTTATTTGTGTTATATTATATCCAGTGGCTTCAAAGAGATGATTCTAAATAATTATCTACCAAATGTCTATCAAAGTTTCAATTTACTTGGATTTATTTTAATATCATTATTATTATATTCAAATTCCGTAGCCTGTAATACAACATGACTGTACCCTTGCCGTTGCTTTAAAAGTTGTATCATTGTTCTACCAGATGACTTACCCTCAGTGAATCTCGTGACTGTGACCACGGGCGTCTCTTCTGCGTCCTTCTTGATCTTCATGGTGATCGTTCTGCTGCTCTGTGACCATACAGACAGACTGAGCACAGAGGCAGGTCTACAGCACACGTCCCTGGATGTGCATAGTCAGTGGTCCGTCAGAAAGGCCCAGCAGCAGACAGACACAACAAGGACGGTCCCACTCAACACCTTAATGTGCTCTCGGCCAATCAGGGAGCAGCAGACTTTGCGTTAAAGGTAATGAGGAAGGTGGGCTTAGGGGAGAGTGCAGAGACAGGAGGAGGTGTGAGGAAGCAGTCTGAGCTCAAACTGTGCCATCTTTACATGTGTCAGTGTTCTACATGTGCTGCTTTATTGTTATGGTAAACTGGACAATGTAGACCAAGTAAAAGCTCATACTATAAGATATATTATGTTTTGTTTTATTATTATATTTTGAAGTATCACAAGTATAGGTGGGAGGAGATAGGGGCTTGGTGAAAATAGGAATTTTCTGAGCACTCAATCCTCAAATGAAGGACAATACAGGATTACTCAAACACGCTCGATTTTTTGCATCAACTTGTGAGTTAGTCAGTGCTCAGGGAACAGCATTATAATATCGTCAAAGGATTATAAAAGTTCATTTTACATAATGTGTCCCCTTTAATGCAATGTAAAAATCAATTTGATATGATTGGTCTTAGTTGCATCTTAGATGGGACAGAAAACCAGACGAGTCAAAGTATTTGTTATGTAAAATTTTATGAAATATTTTAAATTGAATATTTAAATACACTGCATTTTTATGAATTAAACTGTAATAACATCATACGCATTTAAAACATTTACTTTTTGATATTTTTATTGTGTTGACATGCTACCGGCAGAGAATAGTTCAACTGAGGCTTGGGCCATTTGGAATCCGATGTTTTGTTGTTTTGTTGTTTTTTTTTATTGTGCTTATGCATGAAGTCATTTACAGACTTGTACTTTACCCCTCCATTTTCAGGTCTCATGTTGCCATGTCTCGCTATTTGCATGGCTATAATTTTAGGTGCTCTGTTATACATTAATCTACTTGAGCTACCTAGATTTTGTCTTATCTTCTTGTAAGGTCTTTGGCTTGTTATAGCATTTTAGTATACATCTTAAAGTGCATATGACAGGTTAGAGTACTTTACCACTAAAACATAGTTAACATCAGTATATTTAAGATTTTACAAAAAAAAAATGCCCAGTTTTGTTATTGAGCTTATTTCGCCCACCCACTTTTGCCGTAAATGTAACTAAACTGCTTTCTTTATGGTGGCACTTCCGATTAAGCGGAAATCCCTTTCATTTAAAAGGAGAATTTTTTGGAAAAGTTTTGCTACTAAAAATGGTATAAAGTAGGTTAATTTGTGTAAAATGTTCAATGTTCATGTGACCAACAGTTCAACACTGCAACAATTCCCTGAGACACTTTAAAACACCTTTGTAGTCCCTATAGAACTTATTTGCTGTCAACATTGGCAGCCCCATGCAAAATAATACAACTCCAATGACGTTGGCAGCGCCCATGGCAACTTCCAGAATAAGGTGAACGGTAACAAGTTTCCTCTGCGCTCTCCCTCCCTCCTGTGTGTTGCTGCTGTGGGTGTGGTACCCCTGCTTCCTCGCTGGACACGCCTGCATCCCATCCTCTCATCAGCTGCAGTATTTAAGCGTGGGCTTTTCTCCACTTTTCTGCCAGATTGTCAGGCTACCACAATCTCCATGCCTGCCAACTTGCTCTGGCGCCAGTACTTACCCACTCCGACTCCAGTACCTACCCGTTCAGACTCCAGTACTTACCCGCTCCAATAGCAGTACTTACCTGCTTTGACTCCAGTACTTACCCCCTCCGACACCAGCACTTACCTGCTCTAACGCCTGTACCGACCCACTCTGACTCCACGCCAGTACCTGCCCGCTCCAACTCCAGTACTTCCCTGCTCCAATGCCACTACCTACCCGCACCGACTCCAGTACTTACCCACTCCAATGTCAGTACTTACTTGCTTTGGCTCCAGTATTTATCCGCTCTAATGCCAGTACCTACAGTACCTGCTCCGACTCCAGTACTTACCCGCTCCGACGCCAGTACCGATCCACTCTGACCACGCCAGTACCGACCCGCTCCAGCTCCAAACTCACAGCCTCTGCCATCATCTTGCCTGTAAAATAAACCATGTTACTTACCTGCCTTTTACACAGGCAACAGATATGACATATGTAGAGGTAATTCTCATTCTGTTACCTAGCAACTATAATGTTAACAAGGGACAAAATTAAATACACATTTTTTGTGACAACACCTTTTTAATCTGTCAGAAAATGTGTTCCTTGCTCATAAATTGTCTCTGTATTTTATTTATTTAGAATTTTCTGTGTGGAAGACACAGGTAGAGGGATTTCGTATTAGAACTCAGCACTACTGCATTTTTGTACTTGTCAACTTTTTTCCACAAACTGCCACTTAACTGACGTAAAACTAGGATAAATATAGACTCCACATACTATCCCACCAAACCAAGTGATAATTAGAAAAACATGAAAACATGTCAGATGCACTTTAATTAATGATGACGTGGGGAAAATAGACTCCAGTACTTTCTCCTATTGGCCTACAACAACACCAGCGTGTACTTAAATTACTGTTAGTATCCATTTCAGGTGTCAAGACTCAAAAATCCTCCATTTCTGTCTTTATCTCTCTAGTTTTGGAGAAGGACGTTGTGATAAGGAGAACATCACCTGGAGTTCAGCAGTGCCTTGGAAGTTAATAGACAACACTTTGGTAATGAGTGACCCTACTTCTCCTGAGATGCCACCAAGTCTGTGGACAGGGCCAGTTTAAACAGGATAATAAAGGGACAGGAGGCTGACATGTGAACCCTGAGTTCATTCAAAATGGCCACATAATGACAGAGATAGGTGACGTATTTTCTGGTTGAGAGGATCGGCGCGCTCAGGCAGAACTAATAAGATGAGTGGGAAAATATAGATGAAAACGAGATGATAAGATGCAAATGGAGTACAGACCATCACCTCTCTTATGTATGTGTGATATAAGACACAACAGGGAGGCAACACTTCTGGGGAGGACTGGCAGCTTAGCACCTGATACTCCATAGAAACGTCTTCTATATTAGAAAGAAGACGTTTTTGTTTTTTTGTTTTTTTAAATATAGCAGCACAAACCAGTCAAATTAACCATTTGACTGGTTTGTGCTGCACAGCTAAGTGCACTTATTGGCAGTAGATGTGTTGGCTGTACAGTACTGTATGTTCTGTTTAAAACCAGTGAAGTTTAGTGTTACACATTTCAGCCAGTAGAGGGCGGTATAACATTAGCAGACGCTTTGGGAGGGACAGGAGCATGTATTTAAATAAAATAACTGTCCCACCGTATGCACTGAACATTAATGTTTTGTATGTTATCACACAATTATACAATACAATTAACTGCAAGTTGCAGTTATTTAACATCACTCCACAACACCGTTCTTCTCTAGTTTCTGATTCCGCACTTTTAAACTGGACTAAAATTCCTTACCTCAGTGTTCTCCTGGGTCATCAGGCCGGCCTTTGATAAAGCCAATTATGATGAGGCAGAATGCATATTAACTATACATGTTTAAAACTGGACAAATGCTGTGTTGTTGCTGTTTTGTTCCTAAAGCTGAGTAGCTGCTCTAGTCCAAAAAGCCTCAGAGGGGTGACTGAATAAGACTATAAGCTGGTTTGAGGATCTTCCCCATAGACCGCTACAAGTACCAGCCCATACAGACAGTGTAGCACAAGAGCAGCAGTGGCGAAACGTGCCTGTGTTTTGACTCCTTATGTGATCTCCCTCTCTGATTTTTTTTAAAACCCAGCAACAGAGTGTTCCAGTGGCTGAGTAATTTAATTTCTATTGTTGTTGTTCTAAATCTCCCTGACTTTACTTTTTAAATAATTTTACTACAGCTGCATTCTCTCTAGTCGTCTGGCTGCGTCCTATTGTCTGAACAGCTCCTAGTGTGGGAAAACGTGTATGAGATGTTGGTGGATGGGGTTTAAGCAGAGGGATGATTGGGGATGGCATTTCTCAAATGTCAAAAGGGTGCGAGCTGCCAGATGGCTTATCTACGTACTATTTCACCCAAACACTGCAGCATCACGCCCTTACAACGTCGCAAAGGTTGAATTTGGTGAATATGTGAATTCTATTTTTACTTTGGTTACCTTAGGTTATGTTCATGCTGTTTATGGTTTAATTTGGTGTATTCTTTCCCAAGATGATTATCCAATCAGAGAGCAGAATGAGCCTCACATGAGTCTCTCATTTGGATTGCCAGTTCCAATGCTGAAATCCAGTTGGGTAAAATCTAAAAGGACTCTCTCTGATTTAAACCTTCACTACCTAAACACCAAGACCTGCAGCCAATCATTAATCAGTGCTAGTGCAGCCTCTGCAGCTCATGAGTGAATTCTGGAGGTTCTGAGCTTTGACATGAGGGATTATTTTGCAAGACTAACTTAAAAAGCAGTTGGTAATCACAAGGAAAGAACATGGCAGTTTGAGCAATTTGTACAGGCCTTGATGTAATTGTGTCTGGTATCTGTAATCAGACATTTTGCACCATGTTAGGTTTTGTTGTGGTGTTCGAAGATTTTCAGTAAATTATGATACAATTGTAGATGGTGCTTTGAATCAGTGCATCACGGTAGCGGTGTCAAAAATGAATATCACAATATTTTTTGGCGTAATCCTTATTGTCACAAGATATTTTAGAAACCCAGCAGAAACAATCTTCAGCATGTGGGTATATGTCTTGGTTGAGATTCATGTATCACACAAAAGTTAAATGGACCATAATGTTAAACACACAAGCGCTCAAATAACTTTTCTGTTTTATTTTCAATCTGTTCTTTTTGCACTTCCCAAAAACAACAATTTAGATTTAGATTTCTTCTACTTCTGCATTACAGGAGTTTAAACATTCTTAGTGCAAAGTGTGCCTGAAGTTTTACTGACATATCTTTACTCAGTCATGACTGCTTCACAGTTCCATACCACAGTGATATAGAAACAGCACATTTGAGTGTCATTAGGGAGGGGTCTTGGGGATATTGGCTCTGTTTGTTTCATATCTTGTAATCCACTAACTCCCCTGAGACGGGGAGAGCAAAGGCCAGGAGGCATTAGCGATTGTTCTGTTCTTAGAAACCAGAAGCTGCTGGGAACTACTTGGTCTATTGAGAATGTATTCATTATCACCTCTGTATAGTCCAGTATTTTTTGGACACATTTTGCAATTAGATTTGTGATATGTTTTAAAATCAAGATTCAAATCCAAGTGTACAATAACAGAGTCTTGGAGCATTACCATTTGAAACCAGACCAAAATATGAAATAGAAGACTGGAAAATGAACTGCATTCCCATAAATCTAAGGTATAGAGTTAGCAGGTTTTATAGACCCCACTGGATATTGTTTTTTGCAGAGTAAATTGCACAAATTTGGATTCATTTTACAGCAATTGCGATGAATGGAACTGTATGTAGCCTGTGCTCTTACAGTTTAAAATCACAGCTGAACTTGGGTTGCCAGTGTCTTACCTACATATAGAGGACACATACAAGTTTTTTTTCCTCATCTCACTATATGGACAAGCTAGCTCTAGCACTAGCACTGATTAATGATTGGCTGTAGGTGCTGGGGTTTAGACAGTGAGGATTCACATCAGAGAGAGTCCTTTTAGGTTTAAACCAATGGATTTCAACATTGAAACTGGCTACTCAAATAATAGACTCATGTGAGGCTCATTCTGCTTTCTGATTGGTTAATCATCTTGAGAACCAAGATATCAAATTAACATAAACAAACTCCGATGGATAGCTGCAGATCAGCGTTTTGGTTTTTTTTATGTTTTTTTTTTTTGTTCCAAAATGACTACGCAACGCTGCCGAATCCTAGGTGTATCACAGATTAAGAAAATAAAATTGAAGAACGAAGTAAGTACAGAGCAGTGGGTGTGTACTGGTGGCGGTGAAAACGAGAGTTGATCGTCAATATGGCGTCTTGAAAATAAGCGATTAAAGATTGCTCAAACATGCACAAATCACTCCAAATACATCTTCTAAATGGTGAGGGGAACCAACTATAACATAGCTAAAAGCTCTAAAAAGTCAATTTTGCATAATAGGTCTGCTTTAAACTATTTTCAAAAATTCTAGTTGTGTGTCTTGTTTGAGTAGTGGTGAGCAGCATTTTATTACAGCTGAAGCTCTGGATGTACTGTCATGTCTCCTCAGTCCAGTGCTAGGGACAATTTATCCACTTTACCGCTTATATGAGACAGCGGAGTGCGCACAGTCAGATTACTAAAGGTACAGTGGGTATGGGAGCCTAAGTGAACCTTACAGAGCATATTGGTGTGCTCACACTGCTGCACAGAAATGGACACAGCCATTACAGACGCAGGAACAGATGTCAGGCAGTGTACTCCTGCGTGTTTCACAGGCACACGCATGGACAAGCACATTCCATACCAACAGATGTGAGATGCACATGTAACTTACAACTTTATCTACTTGTCCATCTGCAGTATTGAACTTCCTAAATTAGCTACTTTAAAACGCATTTGGCAGGTTAGAATACTCATTTCACTAACGCTGCACTGTGTAACTTTTCAGGTGGGGGGGGGTCTTCCACCTGCTTGTCTCCATGGAGATGTTAGTGCTTTGCCTTGAATTTTCTACAGTATGACATTAATCATACATCTTGCATTTTTTCAATTGCAAGTGTAATTACTGCTAACAAAAAGTGCACAGGATTGCCTCTCCACTGATCTGGCCTGTACCTTGGCCTGGTGGTGACGGTAGCTCAGTTGGTAGAGCGTTTGTACACTGATCCAAAGGTTGGCGAATCCCGCTCTTGACATAAATATCATTGGTTTGGTGAAGTTTATAAGTTTACTTCCTGGTTGGACGCAGGCAGCAGATATGACTTACATAGAGGTGTGGTGGACGCAGGAGCAGATATGACTTACATAGAGGTGTGGTTACCTAGCAACCATAATGTTAACAAGGGCCAAAACATGTCTAAATTACACAATAGTTATGATTTGACTAATGAAAGACATGACGACACCTTTATTTTGTTAAATAAATGTTTAAGCTCTCAGAAAAATGCCTTCCTCGTGCATAAATTGCCCCTGCCTTGTGGATGAAATTGATGTAGAGGTATTCCATTTTAGAACTCCTCCGAAGTAATAATTAGAAAAAAAAACATTAATCTGTCATATGCACTTTAAGATTTAGCAAAAAAGTGTAGATTTGTGTGATTTTATGATATTGTATATTTAGCTTTTTCTCTTTAATAATTCTGCACTCAAGTTTTTTCTTGTAAGTTTTATTCACAAACCACTACTTCACTGGTGTAAAATTATGAGTAATATTCACAGCGGGTATTGTTCCACCAAAAGTAAGAAATAGAAAAACAGGAAAAGCTCTCATGTGCACTTTAACATTGAGTAAATGGGGATGTGTGGAGGTAGACAATACCAATAGCTCCGTCTTGGGTTTATGTGCACAACAGGCTATTTCTGACAGGACTGTAAATGTTATCCTGCCCTGTGCAGTGTTGAATGTCAGACTGGAAAAGAATGACCAGTATTCTCTCTATGGCGGCAGCTTTCTTGGGTGTAGACATGCAATAGTTGAAGCCTGTATTTAAATTTGGGATGCTATCAGATAACAGCAGAGAAAACAAATTTGTACATCATAAAATGTGTACGTTTTTTGTTTATTTTCCCCTACATTTATTGCAATACTATGTACACTATAGCAAATATTCTTCCTGTGTGATATGCGTAATGATTGATGATGCTAATCCTGACCCAACACAATTATTCTGACCCAGGACTGGCACTACTGGATCATACCATAGAATCATAAAAACTACTATCACAATTAAAATAGTCTGAATTAACTGAACAATACTGCGTAGCAAGATGGAGTCTTGCAATATTACTCACAAGAATCCATCTTGGCGTGCTGCCGCTGGTGCGATAGGGTCCGCCAGCTGGTTGGCGGACCAATCACGGAGCAGGTTTGTGTGGAAGCCAAAGGCAAAGCGCCCAAGTGAAGCAAAACAAACATGGCGACGCATACAGAAGTATTATTTTAGGATAAGGACTATTCTGTTTGTGAAAATGAGCAGAAGGTAAGCTCTTTGTGAATTTGTGGACAGGGAAGATGTTTATACTTTTCGCTCAACTGTATCAATGAAAGTTTTTTTTTTTTTTTCAACTTGTTCCACTATTGTGATGCTTTGACCAGTCCAATTTAAATATTAGTCCTGACGTCCCGATTGTTTTCAGTAAGAGCAGTTCCAGATTGATAAATGTGTAGAACTTAATCCCAAGAGCTAAACAGCTAGGTTACCACTGGCCAGGGACCATCTTGAATAGGTTGGGAAATAAAAATCTCCTTGAGAATGATGCGAGAGTGGCTTAGCAACTGTATTATCCAGGTCTACCTCACACCCAAAGTAGCAGCAAAAGACGCCAGCCACTAATACAGATGAATAAATGTTATTACTGACTCAATGCAATGATTACCAACCAAACATGGCCATTTTCAATATATGCACAGGCATATATCCTCTTTGTAATTAAATGGCAGAACAGCATAAAGCTACGGTAGAATGAAGCTTGTGACATGAGTGCACTGTGTTGATAAACTGCTGGCGTATCAGCTCAGAGAAGGATGAGAACAGGATTGAACAGACCGCAGCAGAACGTGAGTGTTGCTATTGATCGCTGTTACCGTCGGAGACACCAATAGCAGGAAGTATCTGTGAATACGGTGCAAGCCCTCTGAGTCGATCACTTCAAATGATAGTCTTTAACACAGCAAAGAAAAAAGAAAAGGGGAACAAGCTAAAGCCAGGAGACTTGAATGAGTCCTTTGCCGTGCGTAGTGAGCGTCAATAAATAAACCGCAAGCCATATCTTCATATCTCTCTGGTTATAAGGAATCGTTAACCCTCAAAGTGGGTCATGGACAAATGTAAACATTAAAGTGCATTAAAGCTGAAACGGAATTTTTGAAAAGCTGTCATCAAAGCCCCGGCAGGTTGTGATCATAAATTATTGAGAAATCCTTGAACTGGCAACGTAGGGTCATTCTTGTGTAATCTTATGAAATATCTGTCTAGTCTTTGTGTTTACCGTTTCATCTAGGATCATTGCAAATGTCCAATGGGTTTGTGTTTTAGACAGTGTAGTAATGAATATGTTTTATTAAAGTGGAACAAAACACTAAATCAACTTTTGTTTTGCTACTTAACTGTGTATATGTTTTTTGAATAGTACTGTCCTACAAACACTTTTTTAGTGGCTCTGTTTGAAATGTGGTTTTGGGCAGAATTTAGGTGTTTTGTCCCACTTTAACTGCAGAAACGTTTTTGTTTGTTTAAGCGCCCTCAGCTGTCAGGAGTTGGAATGAACAATGAAAAAAAAAAAAAATTGCAGCCATTAGGCAACGTGACTGTTGTGCTAATAGAGCTTTGAGTTCATTGTAAACACTATTTGAGAGCAGTGATGTCTCAGTCTGGTGATGGTTTATACACTTAAAAACTGTGCCAGAGACGTCCTGTCGATTTTTTGTTGCATAACTATCTGGGGAAACTTGTAGTATGTAGTCATTTCAGAAACGTAAACAGAATAAATCAAACAAGCGTAAAATACTCCAGGTACATTTTTCAGTTCGAACAAAGTTATAAAAAATATGGCATATTTTGCATATGTCCCCTTACTGTTGCACGTATGTACGTTTTTTTTTTCTTTTTTTAGTTAATTCACAGCTTTCCCAACAGCTCTGTTAGCGTGTTCATCACACCACTCCATGCTGTTAACAGGTGTCATTGTCACAGTCACATATTAATTACTGTCTAAATTGGCAGAGTATTACTGGTTCAACACTAACTATGCATAAAGTCATATATTGATTTATCTCTGAGGTTTTTTTTTCTTTTTACAACCCCTAAAAGATAGCCTGAATCAACACTACCATTTCGCAGTAAAGACTTTAATCTTGTGTAAGACTGACTGAGGCCACAAGTGGCAGGATTATAGTGTAAGACAGAGGTGCCCAAACTATGGCCAATTTTTGTTGGCTCTCAGGGTTCCTTCTGAATTGGACCAAATGACCAAAAGTAGAACGTTTTATCACATTTTTGAAAACTCCTGCTATCATAACTTAAATAACAAACATTTTG
>KN473526.1:0-21949 GCA_000787095.1 Periophthalmodon schlosseri
ATGGTGGGGGTCCTGGTGATGATCCGAGCTGCAGTGTTTTGAAGGAGCTGCAGTTTTTTTTTTAAAAGAGAACAGAAACTTATCTTGAAGGGTATAGTGAAAATTTTGCAGACACACTCTAACATGTTGTACAACTTCACCTCTGTTAGTACAAGTACCAGTATGTGATGTTAAACCACACATCTACTACTGTGGAATACTGTTTCAGAACATCACAACATTCTATAGGCCAATAATATTTAATACAGATGGGGGCAGCTAAAATGAATATCACTGAAATGCTGATGTATGTGGTAATACGGTAAGTTCTTGGGCCTAGTCACTAACAGAAATGATCAGGTTCAACTTTCATGAATTTACGTTTTGGAAAGTCTCATGACAAAGTACAGTGTAATCAATAGTGAAAAATGGCTCTTGGCCCCATCTGAGAGCATGACATCATCACTTTCTAGAATCTGAAAACCATGAGTGAGTGAATGATGCACAAAATTGTAAAGCAATCTGGGCGTCTGGAAATACGCCATGAGACTAATTTGTATCATTACCTTCGTTATAGCGCTGCCATGACAACGCTATTGGCCTAGTGCTTCGGTGCAATTAGCCCTATTGACTATCCTAGCTGTTATCATTAGGCCTACTACTCTAGTAATATGACTCTCACTTCTGCTACGCACTCTACTCCAGAAACCTTGTTCTGGTCCCGCACTCCCCTGGAGAGATTGTGCCCTGATTCTTTTTGCTTTCCAGTGGGGACCCGGCTAAAAGGAAGGTGAAAAATGTGGAGAAAGCACCAAATGAAATATAATGCTTTTCAAAGAACCAATGAGTCACAGGTTCAAGCCTCCTCTAAAGCGACCGAACCAAGCACTGCAGAGGTGCTACAGAAGGGGTACGATCGGGACAAGGTCGTGCTGGCTATATGCTCTTGCACTGAGTGGAAATCATCAGATACTGTATCGCAAACAAATACAGTGACTTTGACTTTGAAAGTTTCTTATATCTGGAGTTCGTTTTGCTTCTCCAGGTCACTATTGAAACTCAAGGAAGGATAACAGGAAAATAAATAAACATTAACATTTTTTGCTTCTAAACTTTACTACAACTTAGTCCGTTTTACATACAATGCAGCTATAGCAAAAGACGAAGTCTAAATCTGTCAACTGGACAAATCGTTGTAAGAGTGAAGACGTTTTGCTGTTCATCCAAGCCGCTCTTCAGTTCTGGTCAGATTGCTGGTGGACACTGCCTTATGTCTATCTGAAGGGAGGAGCTAACTACACTGAAACTCTAAACAGCTATTGTCTCCAGTTTCGGCCTAACGAACCTTTTCAACCTTTAACGACCCCCTATTGTTCTCTTTGTTCCTAGTTGTTTTGGAACAAAAACGATTTGTCCATTTGACAAATTTAGACTTCGTCTTTTGCTATGGATCAGACCTGGACGACTGAGGGATACTTCTACTGTTATCCCCTCAGCGTCAGTATTTCAAAATTAAACAAATCAAAACAAGACAGAGACGAGAGCACATCAGGCCTGTGCTGTGTAACCTGCACTGGCTTTTATTTCATATCAGGTCAGTTCAAAATGTTATTGATTGTGTTTAAATGTGTGCACTCTATGTGTCCACTGCACTCTATGTGTCCACTGCACTCTATGTGTCCACTGCACTCTATGTGTCCACTGCACTCTATGGGTCCACTGCACTCTATGTGTCCACTTTATATGGTGGAGTTACTGCAGCCCTATACTCCACCCACAGCTCTGAGGTCAGCTGACTAAAGCCAGGCTCAAGACCAGAGGTGACAGAACCTTTTCTGCGGCAACTCCCAGACTATGGAACAGCGCCCTCTGCCTGTCAGATCCTCTGAGTCTTCAAGGCAGTTTAACACTAGACTGAAAACCCACCTCTTCTCCCTGGCTATAGGATATCTTGGTGTTTTATTGTTCTTTTCCTATGTATCGTATTATCTGTATATTTTTATTTTTAATTTTTTGTTGACTTTTATGTGAAGCACTTTGGTCAGCTAAAGTAAAGTAAATATAAATAAACTTGAATTGAAAAATCACGGGTAAAGAAGAGAAAGTTTATAATTGTAATCTCATTAACGCATTTGAACGTGAAATAATCATCTCCTGTACAGTGATATTATTAGCTGTTTGGGAGAGAACAGATTCGTCCAAGTTGCGTCGATAGAATAAAACCTACACCACCCACTCCATCTCTACATTATATATTATGGCTACACCTCCCGCCTACTTATTTGAATAGACAGTGCATAAAGTAAGTCAGCACACATGTAAAACAGCATGGACAGTGATGGAGAGATGCTATTGGCTGTAAATCACCACAGTCTGTTGGCAGAGCGGAGCCTGGTACATTTCACCGTGCGGCTCAAGTGCTTCATGGAAACAATAAAAGCAGCAGTCAGCTAATTTCCACCGGAGTTTTATGGCGACGTTAGGTAGCCCCTTTTTCCCAGACAAATAGTAAGAATGACCCAAGCAGTCTAGTGGCAAATTGGAAATTGAACCCGGCCGGTGATAGACAGAGATGTTCAAGTGGGGGAAATGGCCTCTCAGTATTAATGATGCGGAGAGCCGTGACATCACCGCGAGCTGACGGTACGACCAGGGCTGTTATCTGAGGATCAGCACTGTTCATGGCAGTAGTTAGTGAGTTCAGATTTATCAAAGTGCTAAGCTTTACTCTCTACTCTATGTTCCACTCTCTACTCTCTACTCTACTCTCTATGCACTACTCTCTACTCTCTGCTATCTACTATCTGCTATCTACTCTCTTTCTGCACTCTACTCTCTACTCTACTCTCTATTCTGCTCTACTCTGTACTCTACTCTCTACTCTACACTCTACTCTGTGCTCTACTGTCTACTCTACACTCTACTTTCTACTCTCTACTATACTCTACTCTACTCTACTCTTTGCTCTACTCTCTACTCTCTACTCTACTCTCTATTCTACTCTACCCTGTGCTCTACTCTCTACTCTACACTCTACCCTGTGCTCTACTGTCTGCTCTACATTCTACTCTACTCTACTCTCTACTCTCTACTCTCCTCTACTCTACTCTCTATTCTACTCACTATGCTCTACTCTCTACGCTCTACTCTTAACTCTCTAAGCTGGAGTTAGGTCTAACTGAACACTCTGGTGCACTGAACAAGCTCTCACATCCAGCATTCAGTATTTGAAGCCCTATAAAGAGCTGACACTTAGAATAAGTAGTATTAATGATTACACCCTTCACTAGTGGGAGAAATTATGTCAATATCTGAAATGACAATGAATGGACAATTATACATATTCTACTGCCATACTTCAACTACTACATGCTATGAGTATTACAAAACTGCCAATTATACATATTCTACTGCCATACTTCAACTACTACTTGTACTAGATCTATAATACTACAATAGACTACTGTGACAATAGCCAGACCCGTGTGCTGTTTACACCTTGACCTTTGGGATGCCTTCTGCCGCCTCCTTCAGAAAGGCCACATGATGTTACAGTGACGTGTCTTGTGGCTGATTTACACAGATTTTGGCGCCATTCTCCTAGTTGCATTCGTAGGGGAATAGCGCCATCTGCAGTCTGACCTCTGCAGGACAGCATCCCAGGTCCTTGAAAGTTGATAGGCCCCCTCGTCCCTGTTTACTGTCCTATGGGCTCATATCAGGATCTTTATTTTTATCTTTATCTTTATTTATACAGGGGAACCCAATGAGAGCATGTAGGCTCTGTTTTTGCCCTGTTCAAAATACAATACAAATAAAAAAAAAACAAAAAAACAAATAAAATAAAACAAAATAAATAAGTATACAAGTCCATTTAAAACATTAAAAACAGGTGCAGGCCCTTTTCCCGCCTCAGTTCACCTTATACAGTCATGTGATCTGGTATTAAATGTCGGTGGTATGGGTGCAACATAAAACAATGAATAATAATAATTGAATCTGAATAAAATAAAGGCATAAAAATGTGTTAACGGTGTCAAATGAAAATAAAAATGGACTTGCTGTTTTCCATTGGTGCTTTAAGCTAAAGCTGTTAGTGAATGAATTAGTTAGTTAATGAATGTCATAACTTTTAAATGGTATAATTCTAACCATAACCCCATATATGAGTTTGGTGCTTAGACCCCAGGAAAAGAATGATACTAGCCAGTAGTGCTAGTAGTCGTAATAGCAGTAGTAGTAATAGTAGTAGTAGTACTAGTAGGCCAGTAGTGCTAGTAGTCATAATAGCAGTCGTAGTAATAGTAGCAGTAGAAGTAGTGGGCCAGTAGTGCTAGTAGTCGTAATAGCAGTAGTAATAATAGTAAGTAGTAGTAGCAGTAGTAGGCCAGTAGTGCTAGTAGTCATAGTAGCAGTAGTAGCAGTGCTAGCAGTAGTAGTAAAAGTAATAGTAGTAGGCCAGTGGTGCTAATAGTTGTAGTAGCAGTAGTAGTAGTAGTACTGCTACCAGTAGTAGTAATTAGTAGTAGTAGTATTAAATGATATAATGCTAACCGTAACCCTATATATGAGTTTGGTGTTTAGACCCCAGACAAAGGATTATGAGTCATATAAAGACAGTTGGTGTTTTTTTTGTTTTTGTTTTTTTTGTTGCATTAAATTACAAGTTATTTGAAAAAAAAAATCCCTCATGCTTCTCACCTTTTATCAACCTTTTCTACAAACTGTCCTGTGAAATATTTAGAAGCCGCTCCGCTCCGCTCCCTCTCTGGTGTGCTGATAGGTCATGTGTTGTCTAGCGGAAATAGAGTTTTTGTGCTTTTTTCCCCCGTTTGCGCCGTGTCCCTCTCCTCTCTTCTCAATCAACACCTGTCATCTTTCTTGTCTCCTATACGACACAATCAGACGCACTTCAACAACAACAACAACAACAACAAGTCCTCTTCCCCTCCTCTTCCTCCGGAGCGAGGGAGTTGAAGTAATGTTGATCTATCTGTCTAGTCAGCCGTGCCTGTTTTTTGATACAGTGCAATGCATGGGTCATTGGATGTATCAAAATTTCGCACATTGCTGTAAACGGGCCAAGGGAAGGCGCTGGGATGACATAGATTCTTTCCGAAGTACGAGTACGAATTCCCGATAGATGCCTATATCTGGGGTTGTTGCCATTCACTCTCCCCTGATTGATTTGAGTGAATGATCAGGGATAAAGTCAAGTGAATGGGGATGTTTACTCTAAACCTGTAGGAAGGTTGTTTTAGTAATGACCTATAAGAAAATAAGATGAAGGCAAATGAAGTGGTGGTAACAAGGCCTTTTCAGTAGTAGGCCAGTTGTGCTCGTAGTCGTAGTAGCAGTAGTAGTAATAGTAATAGTAGTAGTAGTAGTCCTAGCAGTAGTAGTAATAGTAGCAGTAGTAGGCCAGTAGTGCTAGTAGTCATAGTAGCAGTAGTAGTAGTAATAGTAGTAGTAGTGCTAACAGTAGTAGTAATAGTAGTAGGCCAGTAGTGCTAGTAGTCGTAGTAGCAGTAGTAGTAATAGTGCTCGCAGTAGCAGTAGAAACAGTAGTAGTAGTAGGCAAGTAGTGCAAGTAGTCATAGTAGCAGTAATAATAGCACTAATAGTAGTAGGCCAGTACTGCTAATTTTCGTAGTAGCAGTACTAGTAGCAGTAATAGAAATAGGCCAGTAGTGCCAGTAGTTGTAGTAGCAGTAGTAGTAGTAGCAGTAGTAGTAGTGCTAGCACTAGTAGTAATAGTAGTAGTAGTAGTAGTAGTAGTAAGCCAATAGTGCTAGTTGTCATAATAGCAGTAGTAGTAATAGTAGTAGTAGTAGTAGGCCAATAGTGCTAGTTGCCATAGTAGCAGTAGTAGTAGTAGTGCTAGCAGTAGTAGTAATAGTAGTAGTAGTGGCCAGTGGTACTAGTAGTTGTAGTGGAAGTGCCAGTAGTCATAGCAGTAGTAGTAGTAGTGCTAGTAGCAGTAGTAGTAGTAGTAGTAATCGATATAACGCTTGTCCTATATAGCGCATCAGCTATCGGCCTTAAATCTCCAGCACAAGCCGATGTTTAATTTTGGCCAACCTGCTGCCTAAAGGATCCATATAAAGCTTTATTTGAACACTTTAGTGAAGAGATAACTGCACAAATGTGGCTATCAGCTCTCTTAAAGGTTTATGGTAAAAAAGAGCTTTGGGGGAGTTTGTAGTAAATTGAAATGACATAATTTGGGGAAAATAATCAAAACTGGTTTGACATTTTGGCCCTTTTTGGTGGGTATATAGACAAAATGATGCTACTAACTGCAGAAGCTGATAAATGTAGTGGTAAGTAACTTCACCTAGAATCTTCTGTTGCATAATGTGTGTTGCATTAATGATAAATATTCCAATCCATGTGTAGAGTGAGTGTATTCTTTGTGCCAGTGCCAATCCTGGGAGATGGAGAAGACATTTGGAAGTGCATCTGGTATAAAATGTACTTGCTATAGCAACCCAAGAACAAGAAATAAATGTATAATTGAGAAGTACTTCAGCGAGCATTTGCATCTGCAGTGATTATGCAGAGAATATTTTAGCTTTGATTTCCCAATACTTTCATGGTAAATAGCAGTTTCCAAGCTAAAAGCACTCATGAAACCAACGGGGATTTTGGCAAAATCCTTCAAAGTGCTATGTATAATTACTCATAAATTACAGTAACATACCTGGATCTGCCGGCATCAGTGAGAGAGAGTAAAATGTGAAAAAGGAAACTCACTGGAGAGAGGTGGGCTGCTTTCGGGGGTCTCAAAGGAAAGAGACACAAAGTTGAAATACGACAGAGCCATAAACAGCGGCTGGTTGGAGGGTCCACCACAGTAAACAATCCCAGTGGATGTGTCAGCTCAGTGTCCTATCAATCATCAGCATGTGTCCACTTTAATGCACTGTCGCCTGGGCTTTACGGATCACTGTTTTGACGTGTCAATGCTGCCAATAACAGCCGTTTCCCGGGCGACCATTATCAAAATGTAATGACACTTAGTGAGCAGAGATGTGGTCCAGTGAAGCATGCTATCAGAGGGGAGAGCATTTTAAAGACACAAGTGGGAAAAGAGGTATAAGGACTAATATTTTCCAAAATAATCTGTATCAGCAAAGAGCTGAAGTTTTATGCTCGTTAGAAGCAATATATCTAACCTCTTTTATAGAACTTTTACAATAAAAAACTCTGCTTTTAAGTACTGCTCTTGTGGTAGAAAAGGTTTTAGAGGACCAGAACACTCCTGGATGAATGAGTGGTTGGGAAGCGAGGCTGCCAATCTGTGCCATCGGCCCCTCCGTCCACCACCAATCATTCACCCACACACCACTTTTCATACTAGGCAGTGTGGGTGAAGTGTCTTGCCTAAGGGCACAACAACAGAAACAGGAATCGATCCTCCAGGCTGGGTGACCACTGCTCTAACCACTGAGCCACTGTCTAAGGGCACACAACAGAAACAGGAATCGATCCTCCAGGCTGGGTGACCACTGCTCTAACCACTGAGCCACTGTCGTCCTAGATAGGGTTTTATGCCATACTGTGGGAGATTATACCCAAAGGAACAATATTTCCATGGAAATAAGTAGGAGACCCTCCTCCAGGTCAAATCAAAGTCAGGTTTGCGGAGATGCAAGCCCACTCAGAGTAAAGAGGCTTGTTTTTCAGTACAATAAAAATGACCAAAATTAAACAAACAAAAAAAAGCTTTTATCCCTTTTATTGTCTTATGTTTGATTAAATAGTTACTGTGGCTTTAAAAAAAAAACCTTATGAAGCAAATCTATATTGATGGATGCATCTGTTAGGCCCCAGGGCTTTGGTAACGTCCATCACTGTGTGGCAGATTTTATGAAATAAAAACATATATAAAATATAACATTAGAATCAAATAGAAAGAACTGAACTGATTTCACGTATTTTTCACTTTGTATTCATGATTTTCTAATGTTATAACATAAGCTCCTCTGCTGCATGTTCTTTGAGTCGTACTGGCTGACAACAGCACAATTTCACATGGCCCTCACTTGTAAACTAATGAGTAAAACAACGAAATAATCAAAGACCTGGTTTATGTTGATGCCCTGTGTTATGCAGAAGCACTGATGTAGAATAAAAGAAACATGATGCATGGAATAAATAAGGCTTTTGTACCTTGAGCTTTCATTAAACTAAAGACAATAGTGAGGGGAGTAGTGCAGCTGCTTCTCTGAAAGGTCACACGTCTCCCAATGAGTCCACATGTCAAGAGAGACATGATTTAGTGTGTGGACAGCTCCAGAAATCAGCAGGACAGTGTATAGAAGCGGATATGTAGGTAGTTCTTGAGAGGCTGCATACATTCGGTTTGATGTTTTTAAAAAGCAAAAAGTGGCACCATCAGAAACATGTATATTTAATGAAATAATACATAAACAACACGCTTTTTATTTCTGCGTTCATTTCCACATCAATGGGACATGTGTTGTTATTGTTGTTTTGTTGTTTTCATCAGATGTCCACACTCACTCAAGCCTATCAGTTTTGACTGAAAATGGAAAGTTGAGTTGCAAGTTTTTTTGTATTATTATCCATCCCTGAATGTAAAAAAAGCACATTTACATATTATTTCTACAGTTCTATAGTACACTCAGAGCTTTAGAATCTGCAGTCATTTGTTCCACCCTCTTAGAATTCACCTTGAACAGAGATACAGACTAGATTTTGGTATAGACCCAAACTAATCAGCACCATCGCTATAGTCATAAAACTGTTTCCAGTGGTGGAAGAAGTACACAATAAAATACTCAAGTAAAGGTAAAAGTATAACATGAACAAATTGACTTAGTAAGTAAAAGTAAAGTAAAGTGAAGTGAAGTGAAGTAAAAGTATTAAAGTACCTGTTTAAAAATGTACTTAAAGAGTAAAAAGTAAAAGTATTTCATGCAAATTTTGAGGTTTTATAAGGCTTCAAATGTAATGATTTTAATAAAGACTTGTGCTGAATTTTATTCAACAGAAACAACGTTTCGTTTGTTCAAATTTGTTCAAATTATGAACATGTTAAAAATAAACCCTCAGCCTTTTCAGCAGGTCTCAAGCAATAATAAAAAATACTTTTACTTTCAGTCCTGTTCAAAAATGTAGTGAGTAGAAAGTACAGGTGCCTGCTCTCAAATGTAGTGAAGTAAAAGTAAAAAGTATCCACTTTAAAATGTACTATATTACTCAAAATTGACTCTTGTGACCTTGAAGCCATGTTATAATATTTTAACCTCCTCAAAAACATACCTGGAGTTGTGTTTTGTTTCATTCACACATGTTAGAGTAACCCTGCATTATTAGTCTGTCTACATCTCCAAAGATCAAAATGCTCAGTTCCACCTTGTGATGTCATGAGGTGGTAGTTTTCAAGTTAACAGCTAAATTTCACCTTTAGTTCAGCAGAAATCTGCAAATCCAGAGCTGTAATTATGAATCTAGTGAAGGTGTGTGGAATTTAAAAACTCAGTGGAGCACTTCCTGTATTACCACATGACATCACAAGGTGGAACAGAGTGTTTTCTGTTTGAGAGAAGAACTGAATATCTAAATATGCAGGGTCTGTTTGTGATGAGGAAACAACATTAGAACAAAGATTAGAAAATAGCATTATATGGACCCTTTAGGTAAAGTACAGATACCTAAAATGTATACTTACATTTTACTTTACTTTATTACTTTTACCTGGTTACATTCTATTACATTCTGACTATTTCTGTATGAGGTCCCAGTCTGGTGTACTGCCGCTCCCATTTCCCTCCACTGCAGTTTTTCTGGTGATACTGTAAAATGTGACTTTTTTTGGGCGCTCCCTTGAAGAGGTGTAGTTTGGCCCCATTGAGTCGTCAGGTCTCTGGAGGGTCTCGCCGGTGTCCGTGGCCCTGAGCTACTGGAGATGTTTCTGACAAGGCCTATCCTGCTTGTTATCTCACAGCTGTCTGCTTTAGTCTGTCCCCTCGCTAGGATAGGCCCATCACACAGTCAGCGCTCGACACGGCTGGGGAGGGGGGACAGGACTCAGGGCTCAAGCCATTTATGTCGACGCTGCAAGAGAAGTGTATGCTGTTTGATGGTGAGGTTTCCAGATAACTGCCTTGAGTTTGGACTATACTGGAGGATTTGTACAGTTTGCTACCTAACAACGTGAAGTGAAGCGGTTTACATCAAATCTTTAATGTAACCTTCTTTACATGTTAAACAAAGGTTGTTATGGTCCAATAAGGTTCATCTGGTCTTCTGTTAATTCATTTTAATAGATTCTTTTTCCAGACCAAGTGATGATGTTGCTGTGACATATCCAGTCAGCTGATTTAAGCAGGTTTTGGCGCCATCTGCAGGCCGAATTCTTCAGGACAGTAACCCAGGTGTGTGAGAGTAAAAAGGTCCCCTCGTCCCGGTCCATAGTCATATTATTTTATGGATTAAAGAGGCAATTGAAATACGGAAACCTGCCCACGGGACTATAAACTGGGATTTTTACTCTCACACCCCTGGGATACTGTCCTGAAGAAGTCGGACTGCAGATGGCGCTGTTGTCCTGCCTCCACCGGTAGGAAGACAGCGCCAAAATCTGTTAAAATTAGCTGACCGCACACTTCGCAGTAACATCATGTGACCACTCTGAGGAAGAGCGCTAGTGAGCAGTCCAAACTGTCAGGTATGAAAACAAATTAAACCTTGGTCTGGAAAAAGAGTCTAAAAATAAAATAAAATAAAGGCCATTGTGATTTTCTCTATTAAAGGTGCACTATGTAACTTGGGTTGGCCACTTGCTTGTCTCCATGGAGATGTTATTGCTTTGCCTGGAGTGTTTCACGGTGACATTAAACTTATCTATCTTGCAGTTATTCTGTTACCAGTATTTTTTTTTGCTCAAAAATACTGTGAAAAATGTTCTCTTTTTACTGTGAGTGCGGTGGTATCTGCTTAGGGTTTACTGCCATACTGTGGACCAAACAAAGGGTGACAGTGGCTCAGTTGGTTTTTGTCCACTGATCCGAAGGTTGGCGGTTCGAATCCCACTCTCGACATAAACATCATTGGTTGAGCGGTGACATCCACTGACTCACACGTTGGCGGTGCGATTCCAGCTCCCACAGATGAATGCTGTCATTGTGTCTGCGTACACTGGTGTGTGAATGTGTGTGTGAATGTGTGTGTGAATGGGTGTGTGAATGGGTGTGTGAATGGGTGAGTGGTTTCTTGATGTAAAGCGCTTTGAGTGCCCTGAAGATGGAAAAGTGCTGTATAAAAATGTGACCATTTACCAAAGCAACAACATCGCCATGGAGACAGAAAAGTTACTAGTGCACCTTTAATATATCTTCATTTCTGTAGCAATCAGTTGTTTGCTTGCAAAGTGAGTCAGAAGCTAAGAGAGATTAAATTCAATTTAGAAATAAGGAATATATAATCTAATAAATCATAAATACAGATTCTATGATTTTGAACCTATAAGGACACGTTTTTGCACTCCGGAGTCGGAGAGTTCAACAACCACTCTGAGCCAAGAGATAAGTAAATGGTAGAATATATTTAATTGGTTTTATGTGATTAAATGAGATCAGACTGATGTTTTTGTATTTGTTTAATGAAAGCTTTTAAAATGCATTGATTTACAAACGGTTATATGCTTTAAGATTCCTCATTTATCTACTTTTGGCATCCACCCACATGTTATTCAAATTAACAGAGAAGATAAAACTCTTTTTATGACAAACAAAAAATGATGTCCAGGCCTTATTATTCACTGCCAAACCTTATAGAAACCAAATGATAATGTTATTCAAATCTCCTGTCAGTGTTCATAATGTTATATATGATGTATGGAGTGTGCAGAGTTTGATTTACATACAGGGTTGACATCTGTAAAGGAACAGCAAATACAACATAATTGAGGGTGTCACATAAGTCTGTGTGCCAACGAAAAGCGCTGTTTGTTTCTGTCAAAATCCTCACTGATAAAACGTAAAAGCATTAGCCCCATCTAAACAGGACATTTCAAACACACCACGTTTGCTTTATAAAAGAGTGACTTATGTCAAAGATCAAAGTTCACAGAGTCTGTAAAAGTACATTACTTTATGGAATGAAAAAATAAAATACACAAAATGAATTTGTGTGAGCTTTAAGCCATGTTATAATGTTGTTAGCGCCTCAAAAACATGCCTGGAGTTGTGTTTTCTTTCACTCACACATGTTTGAGCAACACTTTATTATTAGTCTGTCTACATCTCCAAAGCTCAAAATGCTCTGTTCCACCTTGTGATGTCATGAAGCGATAGTTTTCAAGTTAACAGCTCCTTTTACCTTTAGTTACGTAAAGATTGGCAATTCCTGAACTGAAATCATCCAAATGATTCTAGTGAAGGTGTACGGAGTTTAAAAACATATTGGAGCACTTCATGTATTACCACATGACATCACAAGGTGGAACAGAGTGTTTTCCGTTTGAGAGAAGAACTGAGCCTAAATATGCAGGGTTTGTGTGTTAAACATGTGAATGAAACAAAACACAACTCCAGGTCTGTTTGTGATGAGGAAACAACATTATAACACAGATCAGAAAATAGCGTAATACGGGCCCTTTAATATATTTTGGCTGTCAAAAACTCCATAAAAACTGTATCAGATACCACTGAGTCAAAGTACTCTCACTCTGCTTTACTTACACTTGGATGTGCTTGGCTTGACCCCGGGCATGGAAGATTTATGTCTGGGAAAAGTGATCATCTTGTGTCAGTTTACATCCATCATGACATTCGCAGCAGAACAGGCACCAGGCATTGGAAACTGCTAATCCCGGGTCAACCAAAGCTCACGACGGCTCCTCTGACATCCCTTTGAAAACACACAAAAAGACCAGGCAAATCCATCAGAAGAGACGCCTGACACACTGCAATTTCACCAGCAAAAGAACCATTGTGGCGTCATTTCACACAGCAAGGTTATCGGCTGACACGAGACAGGACTTATGACAGATACAATGCGGCTTATCCCAAAAAGTGCCCACTCTCGCAAGTATAATGAGACCAGAGAGTGTGATAAGAATAATAAGAATAATAATAATACAAGAAAAATGACCCAGATATGGTTTAGCACAATGACAAAAAGTTAAAATACAAACTGAGAAATTGGTCTGATCAAAGCGGAGGGATTCAAGAGGAGCCAAGGAAACGGTTTGATTTGGACTTGACCTGATGGGAATAAATGGGAGAGATATTGAGCAGGTTTCAGAGCTTGTGTGAGTGGGATTTCAAGTAAAAATATCTGTTATTTGGGTCAAAAAGGCACAAACAAATACTGACAAACCAAATGAACCTACAAAGCAAAGAGGCTTCGTGGGTGTTATGTTCATTATTTAGTAACAGACATAACGAATATAAAACATCATAATGAGACAAGGAGCCAAAACAGAAGTTCGGCTATTTTATTCCAGAGCCAAAACAATCAAGGATTTTTACATAAAATGGTGGGAGGGGGCGCGTGCCAGTTGTGCCAACAGAACAAAATCAAAATATAACAAAACAGGGCCTAAGTGAATGACCTGGACTAAGAAAGGAAAGAAATCAAAAGCCTGTCCATCCATTTTCTTCCACTTATCTGGGGCCAGGTCACGTGGGCAGCAGTCTAAGCAGCGACTGCCAGAGTTCCCTCACCCCAGACACTTCCTCCAGCTCCTCTGGTGGGACTCCAAGGTGTTTCCAGGCCAGCCAAGAAACACAGTCCTCCCTCAAAAGCCTAATCTAACTAATCTAAAAAAAGGCTTTGATATGATAAAACAACCAGGGTGACAAAAACTGATAAATCCAGAGTGTATAAACAAACACAAACCTACGTGATGTAAAGTGTACAGGGCACCCACTCACCTAAACCAACCTCCCAACCAAAACTACTGGGCTAGCATCCATTAGCCGTGACAGGAGAGAGAGACCTAGCAGAATGCAGATCTCCTTTTGAAAGTTCCCCTCCTTGCTCTGATTGGCTGCGAGTTTAACATTCCCGATCATCCATTCCACTGTGTTTTTAAACTCCACTCACCTTCGCTAGAATCATTTGGATCATTTCAGCCCTGGAATTGCCAATCTCTACTGAACTAAAGGTAAACGGTAGCTGTTAACTTGAAAACTATCGCTTCATGACATCACAAGGTGGAACAGAGCATTTTGAGCTTTGCAGATGTAGACAGACTTGTGTGAATGAAACAAAACACAACTCCAGGTATGTTTTTGATGAGGTAACAGCGTTATAACATGGCTCAAAGCTCATGAGAGTCAATTTTGCGTAATATAGAACCTTTAAAGAAGTCAGTAAAGAACATCTGCGTTATAACCAATATAAAAATACCTAAATATCTTTCCAAAAGTTTTGTATTTCAGTTTTACAAGTTCAGTATTCTGGAAAATGAGGGTGACTTTTCGTTTGCACTTGAGTGGAAAGTCGGCTTGTTTCCAAATGTGCGTGAAATGGGGCGTCTCCGGCCTCAGTCGCAGTGGGCTCTGGTACTTGGTGCAGTCACTCGAGCGGCGTCCAGGGGGAGCTGTTGAGTCCAAGCACAGGCGGTGGGCTGTGGTACTTGGTGGAGTCACTCGAGCGGCGTCCAGGGGGAGCTGTTGAGTCCAAGCACAGGCGGTGGGCTGTGGTACTTGGTGGAGTCACTCGAGCGGCGTCCAGGGGGAGCTGTTGAGTCCAAGCACAGGCTCTGCTCTGGACGAACTGCCTCTCTTTTCAACTCACCAATTTGTTCATCTCCTACACTTCAGAACTAAACCAGGATTTACAAGAGTTCTTCATTACCAGTGGTGAGTTTTGCATTGTGTGTGGATTGCTTTTATAAAATAAAAAACTCCAAAGGTTTCCGGAAAATTTCACGATTGTTCGAGTTGAAGATTCTGACTCCTGCCACAAGGGGTCAGCAAAATTTGAACCACCATTTGGTCTTATTGTAAAAGGCAGAACGTACTCCAGCGTTTGTTGTACATTTATTGGCAGATTTCTTGTCCGAGTCGACCTGCTAAGCTCTTCTTTGGTCAATTCATGTTTTTATTTCATATTTTAGTATGTCTGTGTAATCCCTCAGTCGTCCAGGTGTGATCCATCGTAAAAGAAAAATTCAAATCTGTCAACTGGACGAAAAGTTGTTAGAGTGAAGACGTTCTGCTCATCCAAGTGTCTTTTTCAGTTCTGGTCAGATCATTGCAGGACACTGCCTTGTATCTGTCTGAAGGGAGGAGCTAACTACACTGAAACTAAAAAAGTTTCTGTTTGTTTGCTATGCATTTTGAGCTAAGTCATAGTTTGGATAATCATTCAGGCCCCTAATGGATGCTCTCACACTTATTAGCATACTATTAGCAGCCCTACTGTTTTCTTTGCTTTGATTTAGGTCTGAGGATGGAGTTATAAATAGGAGATAGATGATGTCTAAGCCCCCACTCCTGTTCAAAGATGGATTGTCTCTCTTAACCTCGCCAAATAACAGAAGCTGTAAACAAATAGTGTGTTAGTTTCAGTGTAGTTAGCTCCTCCTAACAGATAAATATAAGGCAGTGTCCAGCAGTGATCTGACCAGAACTGAAGAAGTCGCTTGAATGAGCAGCCAAACGTCTTCGCTCTAAAACTTTTGTCCTGTTTCAGATTTGAATTTTACCTTATTTCAGTGTGTTTCAGCCTTTCTGGAGTCACAACACACTTTTTTGTTTATTTATTACCAAACCACCCCAAATTAAAGTGTAAAGTCGCATATCTAGCCCATTTCACTACGTTTAGTTCTTTCATTTTGGCCGTGGTGATGATTTTGCCTTCTTTTTTGGACCAGGCGTTTGCTCAGGACACTCCGAAACGATAACTTATTCATGAATGATTCCATAAACTCAATTTGTAAATTTTTTCAAAGCACACCGGGCATTCCCTCGTGTCACACTCGTGTTCCTGTCTGGCACTGGTTGAAAATCAAGTTCTTATTTGACTTGACACGTAACTAAAACGCTACATCTTGCTATTACAGAGTCCCACGGAGTTGCTTGAGCCTGGGCTGTGGTTGCATGTGGATGTGGGCTCTTTTTCCACACGCAGGTCTTCTCCAGGCTCGGTTAAGCCTGGTTTCACTGATTGTGGTGAATGTTTGATGCTCTGACAGCGGGGGGTATGCCCACAAGGAGAGAGGGGTTATCAAACATTTATTCTTAACAGATGTCTAGGTCTGCCTCTGCCGCCACGTAACGCTCCTCACACACACCAACGGGGAACGGATCGCGCACTCAGGCCGCCGTGTATAGGGCAAGAGTTTAGCATGGCGTCATAAGGAATTAATACGACGATTTAAAGGCGCCGTACTTGATTTAAAACGTGACAAACAGAACTAGTTCATTTTAAACGGTTTACTGCGGTCCAAGGTTATTCCTCACTTACCTTATGAATTCAGAGCATCGTAATTATTCACAGTGATGAGTTTATAAGCGCTTTTCACACCAGAGCGGAGTTTTGCTGTCATGGTGAAGCCAGCAGAACCACACGCTTTGACAAAACTTCGCAAAGACGAGTGGGTCTGGAGCTGTATCCTGTCTTCCCGATTTCAAAGGGCGTGATTGACAGTCGGATTGATCAATCAGAGAGACGCATGGTCAGTTCGTGTCAAAAACAAACATGGGAAAAAGGACTGAGAAACAGCGTCCCTCTGTTGTCCGGTTCCAGACCCTTCTGGATTCATGCTAACACGCACTTCCTGATACTCTGAGAATAAAAAAGCTTTATAATTAGATGCAGACAGTACACAGCAGACATGTTTTGACCTCAAGAGCTGCTTATTTGTACAGGGACAAGACCAATTTTGCTCAAATGCATGGGAAAACTAGTACAGGGTCTTTAATGGAAGGGAATTGGGTAGCGTAATAATAAAAAATACTTTGCTGACATGCTAAAATGGATTCTTTTATGTTATATATGTATAGATTTACTCAGACAAAGAGGGACAAAGGTTTGTAGCGGTGCATTAGCAAGGAGCAGGAGTAGCTGCTGAATTAAATGAAATGGCCACAATATGCAAGTTTTCCGTACATTTTTAATAACACCATTTTGTATGTGTCAAATGAAAGCCTTTTACACATGATGTTGTGGTAGGTGAGGCTGCACTGAGAGGAAGTAGAGCGTTATGGAGGCAACGTGGTTTCAAATCCTGCGTCTCAGGTTTGATTCCCTGGGCTGGTCTGGTGGTTTTCTCCATTTTCCTCTTTTTAGCCTAAAACATGAATAAATAAAACCTAAACAACCGAAGTAATAAGGCGTATCCTCAAACTACCCCGATCGCAGTGAGGGAGGGGTCAGTGCAGTTTCAAGTAGTGATGAGTCAGTTTGGATTCTATGAAAAAAGCTGATGAGAAAAAATACATTTCTTTAAACAATGGAAGATAATTTTCAAAAAAACACAAAACAAAACAAGACCACACTTAAACACTCAAATCTGTCATATTTATGAAGTCATTGTCAGTATATACAGTAGATTCTGTAGTGTTTTAGTGTACATTAATATAGTATCCATGTTTACAACTCTAAGATATAACAGTGTGGGGTGTCCTGTTTAGTCATGTGACACTGGTGAACGAGTCGGCTCTTTTGAACGGTTCCTTAATGTGAACAGGTGGAACCGGATCTCATTTTTTAAAAGAACTGAATCTATTTTTATGCATTTTTACATTGATTAACACTGAACCAACACAAGAATCGGCTCACAAGCAGAGCAGGCAACACAAGATTTGTGCACAAAAGCATCATAATAACAATTATAAAAAATGTTATTTTAAAAATTATTATTGTAGTGAAACATTTTATTTCAATTTTCATAATTTCGAAGGGTAAACACACTCCCACTCTCAGTTTGAACCGTTTAAAACACATCTTGGTCATTTCTTTTGTGATTAGTTTGTAGCTAAAATTAGTTCTCACGTTGGATTCTGTCATACAAATAAATTGTTAAAGAGCCAGTCTTTTGAATGGCTCTTTAAAGAGAAAGGATCCAAAAGATTCGGTTCCATCACTATTTCCGGTTTAACCATAAAGAGGTCATAACCAAAATAAAAGGAGAATTAGCAGCCGTATTCCCAGTGGTGGAAGGTAACAAAGTACAAGTAGTAAAGTACTGTACTTAAGCAGAATTTTTAAGTATCTGTACTTTACTTAAGTACATTTCACAGTGGGTACTTTTTATTTGTACTTCACTACATTTGAGAGCAGTATCTGTACTTTCTACTCCACTACATTTTTGAAATGGACTGAAAGTAAAAAAGTACTTTTCATATGATTTGAGGGGTTATTTTATTTTTTTGTTTGTGGTAACATCCTGACTTAATTTTTCGAGTTCAAGCTTCGACTTTGAGCAAACAAAAATAAATACACAAAATTCATAAGAAAAATAAAGAAATTGATTTATATTGTTACTGCTGACCAAAATATGTCTCATTTTGAATCCATATCACTACAATTACACTTCTGAAATACTTTTACTTTTTACTCTTAAAGTAAATTTTTTATTAAGTACATAAAACTTTTACTTAAGTAGATTTTTTCATGTGATACTTTTACTTGAGTTACTTTTTACCTCTGTATCTGCACTTTTACTTAAGTAACAAAACTGAGTACTTCACCCACCACTGAGCCAATTCCATTAACAAATGATATTTTAAAGCGTTTCCCCCAAACCATTTCTGCTATAATGTAATACTATCCCAGGGACGTACGGCTTAAAGGTTGTGCATTTCGATTCAAGCAGCCAATATTTTACCTTTATACGACCAATTACTTCATATTTCTTTGCCCGAGCTGTGCGAGAGTCAACAATGAGGGGCTATAATGGATTGAATGGGCAGACAAAGCACATATGAACACGTGTACCAAAGACATTACCATTTTTTACAAGCTTCAGTAATGGCAGTGTGCCTACAGATACAAAGTCAACACATTTTTCATCCTAAGTGCCCTTCACTCGTCAGCAGATGCCGTTTTCCATATAGAACGATGAGGCGCTGGCTAATCTCTTAATGAAAAAGCAGCACATTTAATACTGTGGAGTTATTTCATTATTTTGGGTCCTTTGTTAAGTTTCTTGTGTTTTTGCTGATCCAAAGCTGGCTCCAACTTCCCGTACTACTATACTATCAGAACTTTAACTGCACCAAAAACACTGATCACAGCAAGAACCGCAGTGCATTTTGGGTACGACTCATCCCTGTGTTTAAAAAATACAGGCTAAATATAGTCTATGCCAATATGTGGACGATTGTGTTTTAGCGTGAGTCAGAGCTCTGTCAGAACAAGCACGCTCTTAAACTTGATTTGCAATGATGTTTCAGAGGCACAAGGTAATACTGAAAACACAGAGGAATTCGTGCTTGACAAAGGATATGACATGGAAATGGATTCTAGTGCGGACAACATCAGTCCAACCCATAATAAACTCATCTCTCTCCATTCATTTGGGACGTTGGGATGTTTTATACAATTTGTGCTTTATTACATCTTAAAGGGTCGGTAGCAAACTTTATTTAGCCCCGGTACAGATATGTTGTGTAAGCAGCTCTTGAGGTCAAAATAAGTCCGCTACGTGCTGTCTGCATCTAATTATAAATGTTAATGTCACAGTTTGAAATAGGTTTGGAGCCCGGGCCACACAAAACAACACAACGCGCAGATCAAATGTACAGGGATTTATTACAAGCTACAAATGTCCAAATTTAAAATCTTTAGAAGTAGAAGCATAAAATGGGTAAAACCATGGTAAAAGTTCTAGTCTTTTCTGGGTTCCCGTTTGAAAAGAGTCAGGTGAATGAGCTGCAGCTGTGGGAGTCTATGATTGGTTATTCAGGCGGCGCAGTCCATTATGACAGGGGTTCACACTAATTAGAAAACACTACAATTCATGCAACAAAACCAAAAAAAAAACATGCCAAAGCTTAACCCTGCGCCTGCCCTCCCAGTTTCCCATCCTGACATAAATAATCAGGAAGTACATGTTAGCATGCTAGTTGTTCACTTTCCTGTGACGGCAAAACTTCGCTCTGGTCTCTGAAAGTTGTGAAAAGCGCTTATAAACTCATTGCGGTGAATAATTAGAATGCTCAGAATGTATAAGGTGAGTGAGGAGTAACTTTGGATCACTACAAACTGTTTGAAATGAACTAGTTCTGTTTGTAAAATAGTTCTATTTTGCGATACATGGTGAGTGACAGTGAAACAAGGTTAAGGCTAAGGAAGTTTATCTCTGCATTTGACCCGTCCTTCAGTGGCTCTGAAGCACAGTGTAAGGAACTGCAGTGTAGTGCCTGAAGACAGATGCTGAGCTAGGCTGGTTAGCAGTGGTGGAAGGTAAAATAAAAGTAGTAAAGTACTGTACATCAGTAGAATTTTTAGGTATCTGTACTTTACCTAAGTAGATTTTAAAGTGGACACTTTTTACTTTAACTTCACGACATTTTAGAGCAGGTATCTGTACTTTCTACTCCACTACAGTTTTGAACAGGACTGAAAAGTAAAAGTATTTTTTATTATTGTTTGAGACCTGCTGAAAAGGCTGAGGGTTGATTTTTAACAGTTTGAGCAAACACAGATATACAAATAAAACAGCTAGGAAAAAAACAAAACACTACATTTGAAGCTTATAAGACCTCAAAATCTACATGAAATACTTTTACTTGTTACTTTTTCAGTACATTTTAAAATGGGTACTTTAATACTTTTACGTAAGTAGATTTTTTCATGTGATACTTTTACTTGAGTGTTTTTTTTCCCTCAAGTAACAAAATCGAGTACTTCTTCCTCCTCTGGCAGTCAGAATTACTTCAGCTGGAGGATCTTTCGCCTGTGTTTCATGTTTTTGGCTGATGAGAGAAAATGGACTGTCTGAATAAAGGACAACATGCAAAGTGCACTCATAGAAGGCACGAGGGAGTCCAACCGGGGACCCTCTCGTGTGAAGGGAGAGTGCTTGCTCAGGCACGTAAATGAATACTCCTTCATGGCCCAAACCACAACGACATCAACGCTTCAAGAGATCAGTATTCCCGTGAGTAACGCGGCCCAAACCTTTGTTTCTTATTATTATGTGTTTTGTTTTGAAATACTACCATTTTGAAGACTGGGGTCCTTTTATTACATCAGTGGACAGGGAATGTACTTACAGAACTTCTGGCACCTTGGACAACATTGAGAACAATATAACGTTCTATTCTAAGGCTCTGGATCGGTAGTTACTTGCTCAAACTCATTTTACGTCCATGTGTCTCGTGTCTCCTACAGACTGTATATATAAATGGACGTAGCTAACCTGTTAGCCGCCACGTTCCAAATAGGAAGTGATGATGGGCTGCGCTTCTGGCTCCATCTAATCTGGCTCCAATTCACTTTACATTGGAAAACTGTCGCCCCGCTTTCATTTTGGTCTTAAAATGTTCATATAAATCCAGTCTACAGTTCGCTATTGTGTCTGTAAATCAAGATATGAACATTAATAAGGCAGGAAGGAGCGTTACCTTCAACAGCCTCGCTCCAGAGTTATAAGGCAAAACTACAGCAATTGAAACTACAGCATTAAACTGTCTTGTTATGATTCATATTCACCAGTTGAAAAGGATGCGTTTTGAAATGTTTGAAATGCTATACATTTCATTTCTCAGATCTTCCTTTTAGTCACAAAGAATACAACATAATATCACAAACAAAGACCACATCTCATCTAAATAAATGCCATTATGAAAACTCCCACAATGAAAGGCAGTCACTCTCAGTCGGTTTACTGGGCTTGAGTTACACCAGTGCATTTGTTCATAAAAGTCCTTGGCAAACGTGATAGGTGGCCCAAAATCCCGCTCCAGAGTGTGATTATTTCTACTATAGTGTGGCCAGTCTTTCAGCTTTATTGGACTTCACAAGTGACTCATAG